>VXAX01007071.1:1374617-1413063 GCA_013399835.1 Leptocoma aspasia | reverse complement strand
CGCGGGGCACGGGCGGACAGTGCCCGCGCCGCCGCCGCTCCCCGGAGCCTGAAACTCGGGCTGCCCCCGAGGCCGGACCCGCCGAGGGACCCGCGGGCGTGTGTCGGGGAGGTCCCGGCGTGGCCCCCGGGGAGCCGCGCTCGCCCTGCGGGGTCGGGAGCGGCCCCTCGGCGCTGCCCCAGAGGCGCGGGGCGGTCCCTGCCGAGCGCGGGCTGCCGGGGGCGGCAGCACGTGGCGGGCCCGGTACGCGGGGGGNTGGATATTTAGTTATAGCCTAAATAATAATTTAAAAGAACTCATTTCCTAGAATTTCAGCTTCTTGCCTGTCAAAACTTGAGACCACTACACCTTCTTGGCAACGGCCAGTTGGGTGGAACAGCTGCTTGGCTGCTCCTGGTGCGTAGGATTGCACGAACAATCTCCAGCAAGGTCATTTACAGGGCACAACTGAAAAATATGTTCTCAGTACGTGTATTTACTTGCAGGAATGGAATATAAATTTCCCATACTGTTGACATTCACTTTATTGGTAAGTGCATTTTTGAGGGAAAGCGTGTTCACAGGAGCACAAGAAGAGACACAGGGAGAGAATGTTAAATGTAATTTAAAATACTAAAAGTATTTATTTTCATTCAATTTCTCATTTTTATTCTCCAGAGGACAACAGCATTGCAGACAAACAGTGCACCAGAGATCTGAGTTCTGAAGCTGATGGTAGCTCTCACACTACACCTGCATCAGCTATCCTCAAAAAAACCTGAACTTCTAGAAAACTGACTTACTAGAAGAGTGTCTTTCTTTGCAAAGCAATTATAATTGAACTGTGTCACTTCATCAGCAGAAAAAAACCCGGAAACAAACATACAGTTCATGTGTGAAAAGCATTACTGCTGGAAATATATTGTCTAACATCTGATAATTTTTGAAGAAAACTTTGTTCTCCTTGACAGAGCACCCTTGTGCCTGCTTCTGCTGCACAATGTATGCTAACCTCCCTGGCACCCAAATTCACCAAAATAGGGCTCACAATTAATTTTATTACAGACAGCAAGAGCTCTGTGGTTCTTTATTCCATTCTCTCCAAGTAACTTGTATTTGCAATTAATCTTCCTTCCATTCAAAAAGTGTCTAAGAGGGGGATGGTGCAAATGTAATTTATGTTTTGTCAATTATGTTTTATATAAAGAACAATGCTTAGGAGAAATTCAAAGTAATCTTAAAGCCCTATTTAAGGATTTAATGAGCTATCCAAGGATCAAACAGAGCACGTTTGAGGAATGGATCTCTTGCCACTCAAATGGAAGGGGTGCATGGGGAAAATACTAAAACAACAAAATTCTGCCAGGGAAGAGGAGTGGGCAGTCTTCCTTTTTCCAGGAATTTTTACCAGTATTATGCATGTTTGTAAAAGATCAAATGTTTTGGCAGGACAAAACTTCCATCTAAAGATCAGGATGATACCAAAAGATGTAAAATTATTTTTCATCTTGAAAGTAATAGTTGAATACTTCTAGTAAGTTTAGATTTAAGACATAAGGACAAGATATTTTAAGCAGTTACTGCCCCACGGAAGCTACTTTATTCAACACTGACACTTGACCTATTCTCTGAAGTAGTAAGTGCTTAGGGAGGTTTAGAGTGATGTTTTTATTCAGTAACTCCAAAGTTTCCGTCATATATGGAGCGGGTAAATTAATTCCCCGGAAAGCAGGAACATACGTATTTCTAGGCTGTTTGCTTCCACCAGTTTTAAGTTACTCCCCTGCAGCCGCCGAGGCCCACGTGTGCACATGGCACGGACGGTGATTCACGGGAGCGCAGGTGAGCCTTGGCAGCTTCAATCTCCGCTCCGTACGCACAATCCTTGTTTCCACAGACGCGACCCTTCATCCCGGAGCCCCCCGAGCTGGAGCCCGTGGCGGGGCGGGCGATGGCTCCCACGGGCACCTCCAGGGGAAGCGCTGCCGGCAGCCCCAGCCCCGGCTGCACCCGCAGAGCAATTCCTGGCACAACTTCCTTGCGCAACTCGCTCTCCCCGCACGCACGCCCGTTTTCCTGCAGAAGCAGCAGCCGAGTATCACCGAGTATCTCCAGAGAGCCTCCCCGACTGGAGATATTCCAGAACCGCGTGGACGCCACCCTGTGCTCTGGGACGGCCCCGCTCGAGCAGGTTGGACCAGGTGCCCCACTGCCATCCCCTCCAACCTGACGCACTCTTTGATTCTGCTGACCCTGGCAGCCCCGCCCCCTGCCCCGTCACGGACACACAGTGCTGAGCTGGCCCCGACTTCAAAGCCAGGACCAAGGCAGTAACAGAGACGAGAGAGGCGGGATGCAGGGAGGGGACCGGCCGTCACTAACGCCGTCCGCCCGGGGCCATGCCGTGTCCCCGCTCCTCGACGGCAGGACTACAACTCCCGACCCGCCCCGCGGCAGGGAGGGCGCTGGCCTCCCACGTGGGCCGTGGGACTGCGCGACGATTGGCTGCGGCCGGGAGGGAGGCGGGCCCCCGGGGAGCACTTCCGGTGCCCCGCGCTCGGCACTTGTTTGGATGCTGCCGTCACATCATGGCGACG
This sequence comes from Leptocoma aspasia, assembly GCA_013399835.1. NCBI lineage: Eukaryota > Metazoa > Chordata > Aves > Passeriformes > Nectariniidae > Leptocoma > Leptocoma aspasia. The sequence goes on along the minus strand of VXAX01007071.1, from coordinate 1,410,487 downwards.
CGCGGGGGCGGCGGCNGTACGCGGGGGGCGGGAGCTGCGGGATGGGGGGGGTTGTCGAGTCCCCGGGGTCCCGCCGGCGGCCCCCCAGCAGCCTCTGGACACGGCCGAGGTGCGAGGCGGGAGCGGACGGTGGCTCTGCCCGCGGGGGTGGCGGGAGCGTTTTCTTAACCTCCGAAATAGTCCAAAAAAAACAAAAGGCCATTTTTTTCTTTTTTCGTTTTCTACCGGAACGACATCGAAAGCAGGGCTGTTCCCGGTGATTTTACAATAATTTCTGGTTGCAGATCCGTGTAGGAAAAGCTTAAAATACCTGTGCTTGGTCACGCAATGGCAAAGACTTAAAATATGCTGTAATTCGGCTGCTGTATCTAATATCACCAGCTCAGTGTCTTATGTGATAGAACTGCCTTGCTAATCTCATGTGCTTCTGAAGTATCTCATCCTGTCTCCTTACATAAATTCAAGTGGCTTTTTAGTGGTAATTTTTTTTCCATGGTACAAAGGATAGCATCTCAGAAATAGTAACTTGGTGGTGGTGGTTTATTTTGGCTGTTAAAAAGGTCTAGGAAGCTATGGAGCTCGTTTTCCTCACTGAAAAGCGCCGTCCTGTGCAGTGTATTTTTTTTAGTTCTTTACTAAGAAGTAGCTTGTAAGTAACTTCAGTGTTTATTATGAAAACAGATGATGATGATGTTAAAAAAAAAACAAACCTTGCGTTCCATATTATTTCAAATACAGGACAAAAGGAATTTAATTATTTTAAAGAGGTGAAATATGGCAGGCAATGTTAAGCAAATTCTACACTCTCTTGTAGATTTCCCTCCCCCTGCCTTGATATTATTTTAGGTTCCTTGTGACCTGTTTGCGTTGGGAATTCAGAACTTGTCTACCCTGCTTTTTCCAGAATCATACTGTGGGTGACTACAAAACTATTAAGTTTATAGTAAAGAGGAAGTGGAACCTCATTGGTGGAAGTGATTCACGCTATATTAAATGTTTTCTTAATTAGCACCTGTCTCAGATGTTTATATTAAAAAAGGTCTTGTTAGATGTGCAGCACTTTGTCCTCTGGGTAAATGCCCTGAAAGCTTCCATGTAAGCTTTGGGGTCCTGCAGTGAATTTTTTGCTAGAATTATAGGAGGTGTTTGTCATTAATTTTTTAGGTTGTTCTAAGAATCGCTGGTAAAAAACAGATTTTATATAAAAGCAAAAGCATGACAGAGTTGCTTGGCGAGGTTCACTCTCCTACTTACTATGTACTTAAAGCATGCGGTGAAAAACATTCAATAAAATCAGTCGAACTAAAATCAACCAAAATGATCAGCGTGGAGGCCGGGGATGGGAAAAGGGTAAGGATAGGAAAGGGTAAGGATGAAAAGAAATAAGGGGACCCTCCTGTTGAGTCACATGGTTCAGAGTGAATTCCCCTTGCCAAACTTAGCTCCAGGCTTGCCTGATAGTTTAGGCACAAAAACACTTGAACTTAAGAGCACTTAATCGATGCCTCCAGTTAACCAGTTTAACAAAAGATTCTGTAGAATTTACTATCAGTACAACAGTAAGTCATTGACAGGCCTCACTCACTTAAAAATGTAAAGCACTTAATCTCGGAGAGCAGCATTCACGGTACATTTGCTGTAGCAGATTTACACCACCAGACACACACTGGAAGAGTATGTACCAGGTATGTATCTGGAAAAGGTTCCCCTCGGGTCCAGGGAAGTGCTCACAGTTGATCCCTTTCTGGCTTCTCAGAGGACAGAGTTGGGCCTTGAGGAGTGGTATCAGCCCAGGCTCCATCACCAGCATTTGGCAGTAGTTCTGCAAGAATAGCAAACTTGGGAGTTTGCTGGGTCTGAGAGCTGCCTCCCCGGAGGGAAATACTGGCCACAGCCTGCCGCAGTCCAGGAGAGCTCAAGGGACCTCACTTAAGACCACTGTTCATAGGGTCTCAAGAGAGAGCTCTTTAGTCATAATAATTTTTCATCCTGGCTCCACTTTGGGTTGGAAATTTCCCCTGAAAAAATACTGTTCCACTTGGGTTGTTACTCATGTTAAAAAAAATGTTTTCAGGGATGTTTGTTAAAAGCCATGAGCTTGTTAGACATCACTGTTTCCTGGGAGCAGACAGTGTTTCTGATAAGCTGCAGATGAGCTTATTCCCGGGTGCTGTTTGTCATAGCCAAGGCATAATGAGGCCTTGAGATCATAGTGTGGCCTGGGGTGGGGCTGTGAGAGATGCACCACCACTGTTACAATGTCTTAAACTGAGGGAAGAGGTGGTTGTTTGTTTTCCCGTTTGTGTTTGAGCTAAATTAAAAAGCTTTTCTTAAAAGCAGGCATGTCATCCGTGCCATGAGGCCACTGAAAGAGCAAAAAAACCCAGTGTGGTTAAGGGTAACGGGAAGAAGTAAGGACTATAAGCAGGGGTCATGTGAGAATGTTTCTGAACCAGTATCAAAGACCTGGTCTTGAATTATAAGGCCAGGAAACTTAGTGGTGGAATTCTGCTAACAAAGAGTTTGTCTTGACTTTTATGAAGGTAAAATACAAATTTAGGAAGTAGGTGTTTCTTACTAGTCACCCTGCTGTGTTGGAACTTCTAACCTTGCAGTGCTTTGAAACTGGTGATGAGCAATACTGCAGGTTCCTCTGGTGTTTTGAAAGTAGATAAATGAGTGCATAGAGCATAATTCTTAATGTAATGACAGAACATGGTGAAATGTTTGCTTGAAATGACTTTCAGATCTCAGAGCTGAGATCCTTGTTCAGTGGGGAAGCCACCTCAGAGGCCATTAGGTTTGAGAAAGGTATAATTAGACTGTGTGATCATTCAGGTCAGTGAGCACAGTATAGAGACGTATTGCATAGAGAAATAACCATAATAAGCTAGTCTTGTGGTCAGAAGCATCTGAATAATTGTGTCTAGACCAGTGGATGAAGGTGCACCTGCTATAAAATTCAAACCCAAATTTTGTGGCATACTAAAATATTTTTTTTTTACTGCAGTGGGTCAGGATAAGGGGTATAAGGCTTTTATGACCAGTTGTATGTGAAGTAAGTTTGAACATGTAGTCAGCTGAACGCTGTTATTCAAATTACCTCTTTTGGAGTGTGATGTTGAGGAATTGCTTATATATTTACATATATAGTTAGGTTGTCTTTACAGTTGTGAAAACACGGTTTATGTACGTATGTTTGTTCCAGAGCTTCTGGGATATTTCTTGAAAGTATTAGCAATTCCAAAGGCTAAGGGTGGAAGGCTCTTTTCACAGCATAGTCCAACTGCTGCTATGGGATATGTAGGAGTTGTTTTCATAGATTAATGCTAGCGCTTATGTTTTTTAGGGTAATTAGCTAACATACAGGAGAAAATGGATTATGGTGCAGCTACTAATTATGGGTTTTTTTAATTAAAAGGTACAGAGAAGTATTTTCAGAGGGTTTAGGGAAGGATTGCATATGTGTATGCACAAGAGTATGGAATACAGGTAAACATGGTACTGATAGTAAGCACAGTATATTTTAGGTAGCACTGTGTGCTGTAGACTTGTGTAGGTAGTAGAACAAAAAAATAAGTGGGTTTGTGATACATTTTGATGTGGTGGTAGGACAAGTGTCTGTTCTGTCCTTATGTGCAGTGCATGTTCCTGAAGCTGTACTGTTTGAAGGAGAGCTGGCTTAGGCTCTTGTGATCATAGCCATTTTCACATATGTGATACCTTTCTTGTATGCTGATCTTTTAGGCATGAAAAAAGGTAGAGTTTTCTTGATGTGCATCTTTTTTGATCAAGGTAGAAGTTGAAGGAACAGAGACTGACTGAAAACTTTGGGGTGAGCAGGAGCAGTGTTGCCAGTAATTTTCCTACAGTCGTCTTCAAGTAGTTTGTCCTGTAACTCTTAGTAGCTTGAAGATGACATGCTTATTCAGAAATGTCAGCATCTTGTAATAGCTGGTTTCACAGCTGGATAGGTTGCACATATCTTAGAGTTTTGATAAATTTGTGATCTTACAAATTTGCATGTTACCTGTGCAACATATTCTTTTTGCCTCAGTAAATCTTTCTAGGCATATAATAGTCTGACTCTGGGCTGTCAGATCATGAGCCACCTGTGGTTGAAGATGGCTGGAAGCTGAGAGAGCGTGGTAGCAGCTAGAAAAGGTAGCAGCGATTTCAGTAGAAGGTCTTTGCTGGAGTAGTTTTGTTTTGGTTTTATTCAGTCAGTACTGAATCAGCACTATTATACAATGTGCTGTGGGAAGTGCTCTGTTCTGGCTGGAATGTTAAACTGAGAAGTTCACTAGTCTGATGAGCACACATTTGAAAAGATGAGAGGTAAGTTAGGGTTGTTTTCACCATTGCCTCACTAAGGAAGGAGCAAGTTCTGGGATTAATATGGGTTAGTGCTTAACATTCTCAATGTCTTGTTTATTATGCCTATACTCCAGCTTGAAGCTTGATACAGACCAAATCTGAAACTATCTGTAGTTAAAGTTTTTTAAGAACAGCACTGAGTATAAGAAGGCTGTTAAGACTTCTGGCTAATGGTTTTAATATCCAAAGTTTCAGCTAATGTAGAAAATTCTTTGTTAGTCATAATCAGGAAATCATCTAGATATTTGTGTTTCTGGCCCCTGTCAGGCAATAGCAGACTTCAGGTTTTTTTAAATGAAAGCACTTTCTAATTTAGCTTAAATAAGTTAGAATTTTAATATGTCATGCCACTACTGTCAGATTTGCTAGAACTTACAGGCTACAACTTGACAGATAGATAGAGTTTTAACTAAGAAGGAAAGGGTTTTTGTTTTGAGGGGTTTTTTCTGTGTGTATGCTGTCAGATTGTTCTAGCTGCTAGTAGAACCACTTTTTTGAACACAAAATTCTAGTCTGTGGTCAACAATTTGTAATTGTATTTAAGGTAAGAAAACTGGCTATTTTTACAAAGCCTGTCGACTGCTACCCTGAGCTTTGGTTTTGCAGGGAGCACATTTGCTTGTCAGTAAGCTCGGATTTGTTCCATGTTCACTGGAAAACCAAAAGACAGTTGATAAGTTCTGTGTATTTTCACCATCTTTATAATTTTCAAATGTGTTAGAGACATACAGGACACTTTTACACAAACCTTTTTCTTCAATTCAGTACTTTGATAGGTTATTTCTGCTTTTTCTGTTAGACTTTGGAGAAGGAGTCTGAAATTCTAAAAGTCCTTGTGGCTTTTTTGACAAAGAATAGAGAATACTCAGAGTTTAGAAATTATTATTGTCAGTAAAAAATTGAACTGACACGTAATTTGACTTCAACAAAAAGCTCTGCTGAATTAATGAGGTGGTGGTGTTCACTTCGTGAAACTTCCAGATGCTTTAGAATATGCATGTGAATTGCCAGCTCTGAACTGACTTAGGTTACTATGATGGTTTGCTCAAAAAGAGATGGGCATTTCATGTCTGCTGGTAGTTGTTCTTTTTTTCACTGGAAACAACAGAATTTTCTCAGATAAAAACCAGTGAAAATTTTCCAGTTGACTAGGCTTGAAGCAGTCACACAAACTGCTCACAAAAACGGTCTTGTTGACACTCCAGTCCTTCAGTAGCCAGTGTTAAGTTCGTACCTGTGGTGGGAATAAGGTATTGTGTGTTTAGTGCTTGTGCTCTGGCTGTGATTAGATTGGCTTTTATTTTTTAGAGGCTCTTGTGTTTTGGCTTCTTTCCAATCATCCTGCTTCCACCTCTGTTGGCAGGATTGCCTATTGCTGTGCAGTGAACTGGGTTGAGGAACTGATCTGGCTGTAAACTGTGTTAGAACAAGTTGCACAAATGTTATTGCTAGCCCAGAGAAGCTTGGGCACTGCTGCTGTTCAGTATGTGAGTGCAGCCAGTCAGCCCTTCTCACCTCCTGTTGGAGCCGCTGGCAATTTTGTGCTCTGCTTTCAAAAAAAACCCTCCAAGGTCTCTTAATGGATATCAGAAAGTCTGGAAATGCTTAATGCTTTTGGGTGCCAAACCCAGAACTTTGAGTTTAAAGCAGACTTTCTCTATGTTTTGCAAGACTACTTGGGTACAAGTATCTGAATCAGAAGTTCATGTTCTATGCAAATAAAAAAACTGCAAGTTTCAGCTGTTCTGTTGGTACTGCAGGTACTCTTGGTATCATGTTCTGTTAGAATAATCTGACCTTTCTTGTCTTGTCAGTTTAATGTGGCACAGTGTCTTCAGCTTCTGTATGAATCCCGGGTTTTAGACAATGTCTGTGCCATGGTTTCAGCCATTGGTACATGCAGAGAGGTGAAGTGAGCTGTGTTGTTTTCACATTTCTTGTTCTTTTGCGTTTATTTGGCTGACCCTAGAGGGGTAAGCCTTTCCTGGAAGACCCACAGTTTAATACAAGCCAAGGGGGAAAAAATGCACATTTTACAGATGACTTTTCAGAGGTGTAAAATGTTGTAATTGGTCATTTGTTCCAGCAGTTCAATTACTGCATGACCTTTGTAGGCATTTATCCATAGGTTGTTTGACATGGTTGGAGAATAAAACTGCAGTGCATTGATATTTGTCCATAAAGCATGTGTATCATTTCCACACTTGTGAAGAGCTGTGCAATGTGAATCTTCCTTGGAAAGTCAAAAGCTGCTTCTTAATGTCTATAGAGATAATTTGCAGTTTAAAAGCTTATTGTCCTTTGAGAAAGACACTGTGTGAAGTCCATCTCCTCAAGAATGAATCTGCCTTGAGATAAAGTCTAAGGAAAGGGACTTTCTTTAAGAATAGAGAAGAGCAAAACTGTTATGCATTAATATCTCAAAAAAATATGTATTTGTTTAATGATTTTAAAATAACCTTTTCAACCATGCTGAACAAATTTGGCATTGAAATACATCTCACAATATATTATTAGTGTTGCCTGCATTCCTTTGATGTTGGCTAATTCCTTTTGAAGAGGAAAACAGTCCTGTGGAGACTATAAAACCCAGTGGAAACCCCTGGCTTTAAGAATTAGCACATTTTTTAATATGAAAATATAAGGTAATCTGATATTAATTTGTGCTTTAACAGCATAACTGTGTAGAAACAAGCTCTGTTTTTATACTTCCTTGTGATTTTAAGGAAATTTACCTTTAGTGCACTGAAAATAAATCAACACAAATTTTACTTTGGCAATGAGTTCAGCTCTGCTTATCGTGCTTTTAACTATCGATGCACGTTGTATACTAGGATTGCAAACAGACAGGAAAAAAACACCCAACCATCTTCAAGTATTGTCCTGAGTCCCAGCCTCTGCAGTGTAAACAAATGAAGAAAAGAAAAACACACCCAACCGAACACCCTGGCAATCCTCATCAGCCTGAAATGTTTTTAGAAATTGAGAATGTTCAGATGATTGAGAGAGAAGTCTGGAGATGCTTCATAAACTGTAGAGTATTATAGAGAACATTGGGTATTCTGCTCTAAAATATGACCATGTCACAGCAGTGTTATAAAACAACTGGTGGTGTATAACTTTTTGGTTAAACGATTAAACATTTGGCATTTTAGGAAATCTTTAGAGAAAGTTCTGTTTAATTGAGCAGAAAGAATGTATTCTTAAAAATCATAGCAGTAGGAGTCCCAAGCCTGAAGCAAGTTAATAATTCACTTTTTGGCTAATTTCATTGATATGAATTTTACCATTTCAAAAGTGCTCCTGGTCCTGTTTATCATTCTTGTTATAACAACCAGTCTTCCCCAGTTAAGAGCTGACAGTTGTATTTGGCATTGTGATTGAAGTAGTTCGAGCTCTTGCTCTGTGCCATTAAAACAATGGATTTATGTAGATTTCATTAGACTTCATATCAGGTTTATTTATTGCATTTTACCCTTATTTGTCCATGCAAAAGAAGGGTGGAAGTTGTCATTTTACACACATTTGCTTGACTGTTTACATCCACTTCCTGCTTTCCATTCTGAAGGTGGTTGGTGGTGCCATGGAAGAAGCTGGATCTCGGGAGATGGGGATGAATAACCGGGATCAGCTGGTGAAGAGCAAGTGCACTGAGTTGTCCGATACAGCGTTGCAGTATCCCCAGTCCAACTGTTGCAGCCTGGAAAACACTGGCAGCTTGGAAGAAGCCCAGTACATCACAAAGAACAGAAAGCACCCTGGGTCCACGTGCTGTTCCCAAGAGTCCCGTGAGGAGACTCCTGGGAGAGAAGAAGCCCGTACTGATCCACCTGATGGCCAACAAGATCCAGAGAGTGAAAAACACAAAGAGAAAACTTTGGGTGCGTTCTCTTTGGTGTTTTGATTTTTAATATAATATTTTTATAAAGTAGCTATGGATTTGCTCTTTGTCTCAGATTTCCTCTGTAGCCAAAAACTTGTCACCTGTAACAGGATATTTTGAGAAACCGTGTGTGTGCTTCTACTTGGGAAAAACAGTTCTTAATGCATATGTAAGACTCCTTCAGCTGGCAATGCTATTTTTACATGAACTTTAATAATAATAACAACATGGTAATTGCTAATCAACTTTTTTAACTTTCTGGTTTAAATCTGGGATTGCGATGTTCAATGCTGCCAAAGCACGGCTGATAATTAAATTCTAAATGCTTATTAAGATCATATCTGCCAATACTTAACCTCCTAGATATAATTTTTTCAGATTTTTCTTTTTATCTGTGCAATTATAAAACAAAAATATTTTTGTGTTATTATATTACAGTAATTTTTGCTGTCCTAGTTGTCAAATGACACATAGGGCAAAAGAAATTTATTCTTGCTGATGACATCTTGTGATGACTTTCCATTTGTCATCTGTTACGATTATGCAGCTGTCAAACCAGGGAACAACTTAAATCAGGCTAATTTCTCATGGATCTATATTTTACTTCTAAAGACAGGCTGCTTTTCTGGTATATGGTTTTTCTTCCTCAGTATCATTGTCTGTCATCCATTTCATAGGAAAAGAAGTGTTATTATTAATGCAAGCCTTGAACACACTTTCTACTCCAGAAGAAAAGCTGGCGGCTTTGTGCAAGAAGTATGCTGATCTGGTAAGTAACTTGTAAAGACAGCAGAAGTTATTCATGTGTTAATATTAACTATGGAATGCAAAAACAATTAATGAAGGACAGTTAATGATTTTGAGTATTTTACAGTGTTGGTAAAAAAGACACTCAGGCTGACTGAGTATTGCTTCAGCCAAACTTTCTTGTAGTCATTTCATTTCTACATGACTGCCCAAATCCAAAGAAAAAACAGGTTTTGATAACTTGGTGTTGAAGCATAATACTAGGATTAACAGAAAAGTTAAGAGTTCTTTTGGGAGTATTTGATAAAGCTTTTGTGCTAGTGTTTTATCATTGTAGGATGAAGAGAAAGAACATACTATCATACAGAGATTCAGAGGCAGGGGAGAATGTTCAGTTATGTTTAACTGTTTAGTGATTTTTGGGAAATGTGGGACATTGGAAAGATCTAGGTTTTAATTTTGCTTTGTGCTTTCTGATCATGCGAAGGAGTGGAAAGAAAGGGTTGCATTTCTTCAGTAACAAACCAAAAAGAAGCAGTTCTTAAAGTGCATTCCCACCTCAAGTTGGTAATTTATTCTCTAAAATAATTGATCACAAAATTAGGGGGTTAGAGGAGAGGGTTCACTTTCCAGAATGTTCTTGGAGATAACAACGCTTGACTCATTTTTCTTTAGGTGGGGACAGACAGGATTGGAAAGACTGGAAATCTTGTGTGTATATGTTTTCCTACCATATTTGTAGTCATAAAATAAATGCAAACTAAAGAGATGAGAAAAGCATAAGTTTTCTCTCTGTAGCTGCCAAGTGTATCATATGCAAATATTTCTGAAAATGATATAATGGCTGCACAACATGGCATAACTCTTATGAAATAATTTTTATTCCTTTGATATTTATACCGTCTCCAAAACTTTGAGGATGATCTAGCAGGTGTTTTTTTTACTCACAAAGGCAATATTGATTACCTAAGAACAGACTTAGATTAGTTCTTTTATGGAAATCCTGAGTCCTCTGTGGAGGTCTGTTGCATTTTTGCTTTGTTTTCCTTGCTCTCTCTCACGTGCTCTTGGTTCACTTGAGTGCATTTCCTTTAAAACCAGCAGCTTCTCTTAAGAAGTCACTTTCATTCAAACGAGAAACAATAATAGTTCTGAATTGTAACTCAGGGATGGGGAACCCACCTGAAAATGAGCTTTGATACTGTGAGAGAAAAATGCAGTAGGTTAGTTGTTCCTTATGAGCAGTTGCTTGTGCATGTGATGCCTTTTCTATTTAAGCAAACAGCTCCCATGTCACCTCACAGTGGTGATGAGGGCCTGCATAAGGAGCTAGGCCAGTCTAATTCCCTCAATTTTGCAGAAAGAAAAGGGTCTGCTCTATTTCACTTTGAGTTTTATTATTGCTGGAAAGATCTCAAAACAATTAGGGAGCAGCTAGACCAAATAAATTGTAATCTTCTTCAAGAAGCTTGGTAGTCAGAAGAGATCTGTCCTCATTAAGGTTTTTGCCCTCCCAGGAGAGGACCAAGGACTGAAGGCAGAGTAAGCATTCACAGTCGCCATCCTAGAAAACCACTTGCTTTCCTCATGATGCTCAGAATGGCTGAGGAGCTGGGTGGGAGCTTGTCTGGGTGTAAGAATAGCTCTGTTTCAGCTAAATGAGTTTGAGGGATGCCTCTATTCCACTGAGAATGTTTAGGTTGGATCTGATTGTGTTCCTTTTAAGATGCATTCTTTTCTTCATGGTAGTGGTGGAGAACCACTGGCATAGGTGTCAGGTTTAATGCCACCAGAGGTTTGAACTGTTTATGACAGTGCACCTACAATGCTTTTTTTCTTTTTTTAAAGATTCATCATCTTTAAAGCTCACTGTCAGGTTTTTCAATGGTGTCTCATGAAAAGGACTGTACAATGAAGGTAGGAATGCCTCTCTCCTGGCAAAAGATCTTCCACAATTTTTTTTTTCCGTAATTTGGAATCTATCAGGAGATCAGCCTGTGATGCAGGAAGGTTTGCATCCTTGGTGATACATCTCACACTGGCACGCTTTTACAGGCCTGAAGTTTCATAGGTGTGCAGACAGCACAACCACTTGAATTAGTGTTTTCTGGCCATGCAAGAAAAGGGCTTTTTGTATTTGGACGTGAAAATACTCCCGTAATAGTCTGTTCCCCTAAACTACATTAAACACACACTTAATTTACTGTTGTCATGGAGGTTCTTAACTATTCTTTCTTTTGTGCTTCAGCATTATTTTGAGCTCTTTCAGAAAACCAGCATTGTATTCTTCTCTCATGGTGATGTTCCTCATTGCCACCCCTCTTTTCCTGTGGTGTCCCAAGGCTGAGGCACTATCTAATAAGGAACAATATAACACTTTAAATTGTTGCCTTCTTTGGAAAGAAACAGCCGCTAAATAATATGGTTTCTCAGGGAGCCCAAAAATCATGTATAGTGGAATATCTCTGTGAGATATTAAAGCAAGAAACTTCTCTTCACTGGATATTCATAGAACAGATTTTTAAATATGTATACAAAATTTAACTGTGTCATCTACCATGTAAACAGCCTAAAGGAAATAGAACAAAACATTTGCTTCAAATGGTTGAGATTGCAGATCTCTTATGAGTGTGTAGACTATGTAGCTGTAATTGTAACTGACTTGATTTGTCAGGGCTGCTAGTTTTGTCTGTTCTTTTCTGAAATACCACAGCATTTTACAAACTTGTATCAATTACTGCTTCCCTTGGTAGGAGCTCCTGCTGACAAGGAGCTCTGTCCAGTTCTGTGGTTTTTCTTTTTGATAGCAAAACCAAGACCTGCTAGATAAACAGTTGCGTGTACTTTCAAGATAAGAGTGGAAAAAGTTGTGACTTGTTGAAAAGCCACTCTCAACTGGCTTTTAATTGTATCTGCCACATCTTCCTTTCAGAGGGCTACTCTAGATGAAAGCAGGCTGATAGCTCATAGTCAACAACAGGTACATGCTGCCTGTTCCTGAAAGGCAAATGTTAAGTTGGAATTTGTATATTTTCATTTTCTGTCCTTATACATTTAGAATTGTCTGGCTGGATGATGGCAGTTGCTCTTTAAGATCAACTTGGGGTTTTAATGAAATTTTACTTCCTTGTTTTCATCCAAAATATTCAAAAGTTTCTTCAGTGTGCTCATCTAGATGCAAAAAGGTGGTTTCACTTATGTTTATTTAACAAATTTACTCTCTAACTATAGCTGGAGGAGAGCCGGAATGTTCAAAAGCAAATGAAGATACTGCAGAAGAAGCAAGCACAAGTCGTGAAGGAGAAAGTCCACTTGCAGAGTGAGCATAGCAAGGCCATTTTGGCACGTAGCAAACTGGAATCTCTGTGTCGGGAGCTTCAGCGTCATAACAAGACTTTGAAGGTTAGTTGATTTGCATAAATTACAGTGCTGCTGGTGATGGAAATCTTACAGATCACTGCTTAAAATCAGGACTGCTGCTTTTTTCCTTGTCACTTTGCCCGTTACCTGTATGTGTAGGAGATCAGTGGCATGTACTGTAAGTGTAGCTGATTTTAAGGTGAGGAATACAAGGATAGTTAACTTGCTGATCCCCCTTTTCTTCCTCAAACCAATTCATATTACTTGCAGTATTTGATCTTGTCATATTTGTTTCTGGGAGCAATGCTGATAACTGCTGGAAAAAATAGCACAAGTGAAATAATAGCAGCATGAAATGGCAGGGTAACCAAAAAGCTTAATTCTGTCAGAATATAATTGATGGGAGTGAAATGGAATAGAGCCAAGATAGGATAAGAATCTGTGATTGCTGTGATGGTAGAAAATTGCATTATAGTAACAATGCTGGTTTTTACATCTGGATAATGCTGACACTTGCAAAGGTACTTATGTAGCATCTTAATACAAGCCTTTGAGTAATGCTGGTAGTGGTAAAGACAAAAGTTTTGCAATTTCTAGATTGTTTTTTCCACACACTTCACTTGGGTAGTCAGCATGGCATATTGTGATTGTGGCTTATGTTAGTTCTAGCACTCTAGAAATTGAAACTGTACAGAAGTGAATTACTGCCATTGTTTCTGACTCAAAAAGTGCATGGTTTGACCTGAACACTTTTAATATTTTATATTTAAATATTTCCTGAATATTTATTCATAAAAGGAAGAAAACATGCAACAAGCACGTGAAGAAGAAGAACGACGGAAAGAAGCAACTGCACATTTCCAGATCACACTGAATGAAATTCAGGCTCAACTGGAACAGCATGATATACATAATGCCAAGCTCCGTCAGGAAAATATTGAACTGGGGGAAAAACTGAAGAAACTCATTGAGCAGTATGCATTGCGAGAAGAGGTGCTTACAGTACACTTGTAATGGGATTTTATTAGTTCCTTGACTGTAAGGATCAGATAATTATTTAAAAGGGAGGAAACCCCCTCATGTTTTACAGCCATTTTATATATAATTTTTTAAATTATTCTTTTTACTTCACTACTGAGAGAAATTTTGTAGCTGTTTGGCTCACTGTCTGCTCTTCCTGACTGGTTTTGACTATCTAAGTTCAAGATGCATTGGAGAAAGTCTTTCACAATGAAATGAATCAAATAGAAATAAATTGTCCAGAGATTGTTGAACCTCTGCCTTTAGACTTATTCAGAGCTCAGCTGGGCAAGGTGTGAGTAACCTGATCAGGCTTTGAAGTTGATGCTAGTCTGAGTGGATTAAATGGCCTCCAAAGGTTACTTCCAACATAAATATGTATTAATAGTTGAAGTTCTTCTGAGTTATAATGGGAGGGGATATAAGAGTTACTCTGTCTTACTTCTTCCCTTTCATTAGATTGAAAGATTGGGGTCTTTTGGGAAGCTCCTTTGTGTACATAGCTGCTCTTGTTGGCACACAATTGAAGTAAGCTATCATGTTTTAAGAACATATTTGGCCTGGTGTCACAGAAATGTCTCTACTCAATGGCAACTGAGCTGTCTTTAACTGGCACCAGGATGTGAGCTAGCTGCTCTAAGCTGTAGTGATGGAAAACAGCCAGTTCTCCTTGTCCAAGAAAGAACTGAGCTGCATGGAGTTCTACAGCTAAGATTAGTTGGCTAGTTCTTAGTTAGCACAGGAGGTTTGGAGTATAATTTCTCAACTGTTTCTGGAAGGTTGTTTTTTTGTTTTGTTTTTAATCTGGATCAATTAGTTAGAAAGCTCTCTGTAAGGTAACTCCCTGCCTTTTGCAATTATGGAATATTTGTATCTACCTTGAGACTATATGGAGAAAAGACGGGAAGTTGCCTTGTGCTACTTTATGGATGGAATTAAGACTGCAAAATGGAATGATTTGTGGGATTTCATGAGCTAAATGAACTGTTGTTGCAAATTTTGCTCATTTGAAGCTTTTTTGATTAAGACTAGAGCTTTTACAAGTAACACTTCTTCCTTTGAGAAGGATTAGAGGTAGATAAACCAGCTTTAGAAGCAAGGATGTAGACTGCTTTTTACAGGATTTTTTAAATGTCTGGTGTGAAGTGACTGACAGTGTTGTACCAACTTAATGAGACGGGTACCTGGCTTCCATGAAAGACCAAAAAAAGGGTAATTACAGTGTATGGAGATAAAGGGGGGAAAAAAGGCATGTAAAACAGTCTTTTACCACTTTCTCTTTTGCATGAAACTTTTAAACAATGTGCATCTTCCCAAACAGTGCATTGCCTTCATTGACCAGCAGACTGTCTATATTTGGCTATTACGATTTTCTTTTTCCCTTCAGCATATTGATCAAGTGTTCAAACATAAGGAACTGCAGCAGCAACTTGTGGATGCCAAACTTCAGCAAACTACCCAACTTATTAAAGAAGCAGAGGAAAAACATCAGCGAGAACGGGAGTTTGTAAGTGAACTCTGTATATGCTAAGAGAAATAAAACCCACCAAACCAGACTTTTCCTGATTTAAAGCAAATACAGCAATTTGAGGGGACCATCTTTTGAAAGTTAGGGTAGACTTCAACAAGGAGACTTGAGATTTAAGTTTTGTATATGATGCCTAGAATATTGATGTCCCTGCTAACAGGTAAGTAATGTTACTTGTTTGCATTTTCTCAGCAAATATGCTGAATGTCATTTAAATTTCTCTTGGACTGGGGAACATGCTGTGAAACACCAAAGGTACTTTCTGCAGTCAAGAGTTGTAAAACTTCTGGTTTTATGCTATAAGAAATAACAAATATAGAATAAAGCACATGTTTTTGTGCACTGTTTGCCCCCCAAAATGTGTGTGATGTTTTATTTGTATGTTGATAATCAGCAATGTACTTGCTTCCAATGAATCTGTAACTTCTAGGCAAAAAAACTTTGTTTTTTCTGTATAGTCTTAAAATGACCATCTAGTGTTGGATTCTTCTGGGTTTTTTGAATATAATTTCTGAGTCGTGAGGAGGTGAAAATCTCTTCAAACATAAACCTACAAAGTGGTGTCAAGTTCAGGTAAAATTGGTTTGAACTAGTTTGCAAAGATAATATGGTGACTGGAGAAATGAAAGTGGAAAATAAATTAGAGAGGCTACAAACCAGTTATAAATTACAGTTTGTTAATTAACTATTCATAATTTAGCAGTTCAAAATTGGTAGAAAAACAGAAATATTGACTCATGTTACTAGTTAGAGAAATGTCTCAATAAAACTCTCTGCATGCCATCACATGCTTTAAACTGTATATATGAAAATATAGTGTAGTAATAAAAAAAGCCTGTGTGAGAAAATGTGGTTGAATAGCCCTTAGGGGATGTTAATGTTTGTTCATTTTTAATCATAGGTTGAGTTAAGCCATTTTTGGGAGTACTTTTTTTTTCATTATATGGCTTTTTGCATTGTTTTTTAGCTGCTAAAAGAAGCTACAGAATCCAGACACAAATGTGAACAGATGAAGCAACAGGAAGCTCAGCTGAAGCAGCAGGTATCTTTTTTTAATGGAGAGATCTTCAGTAACAGTTCCAAAAAAAATACCAAGAGATTTGTGACTGTAGTTAACATAAGGCAACATCTGAAAAAACTTAATATTCATCAGATGCTTGTGAAGAGTACTTTGTTTTTTTAAATAAGTCTTAAATTTAATTTCCAGTAGGTAACTCTTCCATAGTGAAGCATGAAACATAAATTGTAAAGAATTGATGTTTTGTACTTGCTGTTTAATACATCTGGAGAGTACTCTTCCTGGAAGGTGCTCAACATTGAATTTCTGGAGTTAGTGCTCTTCTAAATTAATAGTGTTAATATTACAAAGACTAGAATGTAGGAAAGCTTAAGAAGAAAAAAGTTTAGGAAAGTATGGCTTCTCTGAAGATACTGTTGTTTTGTGACTGTAAAGAGTTGTGTGGGGATTTTTACTCAGGCAGGTTTTAGAATCTGTTTCTTACTGTTTCCATCACCACCTGTTGTGGAGGATTGGGGGCAAGCTCCTTTTATGCCTGTAGTTATTCAGATTTAGTAACCTGACTATCTCTGTCCATAGACCCTGCTGTCTTCAAATTATTTTTTTGTTGTAATGTAAATGCTACAGCAAAATCCCCTCTGAGACAGGAGAGAAGGTCTCCAGTTGTTGTGCTTTAGTTCTGGATCACCTTCAGTCATCTACTGCACGTGAGCTCAGCACGAGGCACAGGGAAATGGTAGTTTCAGCCAATACCAGAGCAGTGGGAAGCAGTAGCTCTTCTCTTCACTGTGTGTCTGTTCCTGCTTCATTTGAGGTTTTGTATGAAATCTGTGTCCTGCTTTCAGCTGGAACAGAGTAAATCTCTCTCTATTCTGTGTTTTGGATTCACTATAACAATAACATTGATAGCACACAGATGTTTTGGCTGTTGCTAAATTGTGATTACTTCTAAGTCAAAGGCTATTTTATGTCTCATGCTCTGCTAATGAGGAGGTACACCAAAAAAAAACAAAAAACGGGGAGCACAGCTTGGACGGGTGACCTAGGCCAAAGGGATGTTCCAGACCAGAGAGGGTCATGCGGGCTGGTGTGGGCTTGGGAGTGAGATCTGGCATTGGGCAGTAGGTGGTGAGCAACTGTGTTGTGCATCACTTGTTTTTTTCTTTTCTATTATTATCATCATCATCTATTATTACTGTGTTTTACTTTGTTTCAGTTACTAAACTGTTCTTACATCAGCCTACAGTTTTGATTCTCCTCCCCATCCCACTGGGGTGGGGAGTGGGGATGAGTGAGCAGCTGTGTGGTGCTTAATTGCCAGCTGGGCTTAAGCTGTGACAGTGTCTTTGAAAGCTGTTCCTTTTTCACACATACTGTACCCAATTCTTTTCTAGGCTTTCCAGGAGTTAGGTTTAAAGTGTGTATGTGTGTAGTTAGATGTAATCATACACATCTCCATTGGATTTGAACACAGGAATATCCAGATACTTCCAAATAGGTTTTTTACCATGCTTAGTATTTTATGATTTTTCCAAGCTGGTTACCCTTTATTTAAAATCTCACTGCCTCTTTTGTTGTTTTTAATAGTTACAATGGATATAGTTAGTGGTTTCTTGGAGCCAACAGATGTTTTTGTAGAATAAGATTAACTAGAAAGTTCAGTGACAATAATGGCAAAGAGTCATGATGTACTGCTGACAAACTAGGCTAATTCCTATTATGAAATTCTCTTTACTAGTAGAGTAAACCACAATATTTCTGTGCTCTGAATTGTATTGTCCTGCAACTCCCAGTCTAAGAATTGAGAGAGCCTACTACTCTTCCCTGGGAATAAGAAGTTACTGTGAAATGGTCATGTATTCTTAGAACATCAAATCACACACTGATTAGGAATTTTTTTTAAACTATGTTATTAAACCTATTTTGCAGTTCTTTCTTGGTGATTTACTTTGTGGTGCAGGCAAGAAAATTTTCTGTCATTGTATGTTAATGCTCTTTTTGAAGTGTAATGCTTTTCACTGATCTGTGAATTTCTTTTCGGTATTCACTTTTCCTTGATTTTTGTTCACTGGGCAGATTGCATTGGTTGTGAATGTGTATTTTGATTTCTGAAATCAATCCTGTTTATTTTGTCCCAGCCTTGGTTATTAGCTTTGGCTGGTTAAGGTGGAAAGGTAGGTGATGCCTAAGTTTTAATTTTACCAACCGGGTGCTGAATTTCCTGTATTTGTGTATATCCACAGAATTTTTTTTTCCAGTGGGGAAGTAAAAATGAGGTAGTGATGAACTGTGATGTCTTCCAGCATTTTATTAAACATAATATTCTTTTTACTTCAGAACATATTGCTGTTCTATAAACACAGAATTCTACTTCACATATAATTTGAATAGCATGTTTTCAGATAAGGTCTATGTGTTCCTCAAATGGAAATTGTAGTATAGCTTAAAAAAATATAAGGAAGCTAATATTTTACTATTTCTAGTTTCATTTTGCCATGTACCTACATATTTTTGTATTTGTATACACTGTTCAGGTTAATGTCCCTGCCTTTTTTCCAATAGCTTTCTCTTTACATGGACAAGTTTGAAGAATTCCAGACCACCATGGCAAAAAGTAATGAGCTCTTTACGACGTTCAGGCAAGAAATGGAGAAGGTATTTATAGGATTACCTAGCTTCATAAAAAGTAATATAGAAATGCATGCTATTAGTGGGTTGCATTTTAGATTTTATAAACATCTGCCTTCTGAAAATATAAAGAGTATTTTGACAATTTAATGTGGATCATAAGATAGGGTATAAGAATTATGGAAGACAAATGTAATTTTTTTCCATATTTTAACACACTTAAGTAATACCTAAATTGTAATTTCAGTGTTTTACCAAATATTGGTTCTCATTCTCTTTGGCTGGGCTTATGTTTTAAAACTTCTTGTCCTGGAGGTTTTTGTTACTTGTACTTGAAAGTTGATAGTCTGTTTCTTTTTAGACTCAGTATTGTTTTCTTTGAATGCAGAATCAGTATTTGTGGGGTTGATTCTGTGCAGAAGCACTTTCCCAAAATAACTTGTTCAAACTGGACTTGGAAAGTAATGCGAAGAAGTCTAATTACTCATGTAAAACCACCTAGGTTGCAGCAGAAGCCACAAAATTAAATCTTTTATTTCTCTCTTGTAGATGACAAAGAAGATTAAGAAACTGGAAAAGGAAACCATTGTGTGGCGTACAAAATGGGAGAACAACAACAAGGCTCTTCTGCAAATGGCTGAAGAGGTAATCGTCTTTTAAGCAGCAGTGTAGTTCAGCTAGAGCCTGAGTCCTAGAGAACTTGTTACAATTTTTCAGTTTTAGAGAGCTGGAAGTAATACACAGTAGCCTCTTCTTGGATTTTCTGCATTATGTTTCCTGTTATGTAAGTTAGTGTCCTCCTCAGGCACGGAAAGTGGAAGGCTGCTATGTAAATCTAAGCTGATGGCACAAAAAAACAATTAAGCCTCCTCTTTGCTTACTGCTTAATTGGTGGGATAGTGTATATGAAATCATACAAGCTGAAGGAATTGACTGCATTTCAATGTGCTGAGCAAAGTTCAACCAGTGCTGTGATAGAAATCTGTTTGAAATGCACAAGACTGACATGAAGGAAGTAACCCCTGTGCAAGAGGTTGCTTGCTTTCTTGCATTGCTGCTGCTTTTGAGGTCATGAAATGCCATTACTTACTTGTAGTCTGGCAGGAGCTGCACAGTAGAGCTGTGCCTGCACTGTCCAGGGCCTGGTTCAAGTATGTGAGGTCTGGCCTTGGCAGACTGTGCTTGGTTGAGTAGGATCTGCTATAGTACTGTTTATCTTTCCCTCCCTTCTTACAAAGAGTTAGTTAGGAGAGCCCTGAGTGTGGTGCATTCTGGCCTGGATTCTGCTGATGGATTGTGGATTTCTTACTCCTGTGTCCTTCTCCCTATAGTTGCCATTATTTGGGTTGTAATTGACAGTGTTAGGGGAGTTCATATTAGGGTCCTGGTTGATGCCCAGCCCTTATTTATAGTTAGCATTAAGTGGTTATGTAGTTCTCATTGCTTGTTTTGAAAGGCATCCGTTGCCACTCCAGCTCATAGCTAGGTCAAGTATTCTGAAGCAATTGGCTCTATTCAGCTGGAATTTGGCCTACTGGATTAATTAAGACTTAATATTCAGGATTAAATAGTGGTGATTCTTTTCATTAATTTAAAGAGGGGGGAATGGTTGTATCACAGAGTTTTTATTTCCTTTTTCCTTCAGAAAACAGTAAGAGATAAAGAATACAAAGGCTTTCAAATAAAACTGGAGCGTTTGGAGAAGCTATGCAGGGCCCTTCAGACAGAAAGGAACGAGCTGAATGAGAAGGTGGAAGTGCTCAAGGAGCAGGTTTCTCTTAGAGAAGCAGATGTGGATCTGGCTGTGCAGGTGCTGCAGTCCTGCACACTCAATTCCCACGAGGAGCTGGGAACTCCCATTGACACGGAACCAGGAATCCAACCCGATGTGGAATCCCGTGCAGGAAATAGCTCAGAAAAGACTGTCTTAACAAGTCCTGTTCCTGGCACTGAATCTGTAGACTAAAATGAAGTGTAAACACTGTATTGAGAGATATATTTTGTGTATAACTTTCTCTGTTGGTGGTAACTATTTGGTTTTGTGGTGAAAATTTTCTTACTTTTTCTACCATATCTGTATTTTCTTAGAACTACTGGACTTATGTGGTACAGGAAGCTGCATAGCAGCTTTAAATAGCTTAAACTATAAATTTTCCACAACTGTGTTGCACATCTGCCTCATTTTTTAAAAGAAAATATTTTTCCATAAAAGGATGCATGTGCGTTTCCTCCCCACAACACAAATCACTGTCATGGAAGACTGTGTACAGATCTAATATCGTTTGGGGAAAGTGGTGGCAGCAGGTCACTCTTTTGTTTTAAAGAACAGCACTCTGTTTTTTTTTCATTGATTTGCCACTCAGTATACTAAAGATAATCAATTTTCCAGTAAATTCATCTACATAAGTATGTCTAATGGCCAGTAAAAAAGTCAGCTTTCCCCCTATATATGTTTTCATATATATGAATGAAAAAGTAAAGGTCCAGAATATACTAAAAGATACGTTTAAAGGGTTTTATACTTTGTGGTATGAAAAAACAGCTTTGAAATACATTAACTTGCAGCTGGTGAAACAGGGTGTACAGCTTTTTTGCAGATGTCTCAGGGTTGTGTTGTAAAGGTTAGTATGGACTATTTGCCCTACCTGTGGACATGTTAAGTATAAACATGTGGGAAAATGAACAGTGATGCTGCCAAGGGGATTTTGAAGCTTTGGAGCCTGTTGCACAGGTGTTGGTCACATTCTTCCCTCTTAGCTGCAGTGTGTCCACCACATGGTTATCCTGACCAGAGAAATCCATTCATGTCTGAGCAAACCTCTGGAGTATCTGAAGAGCTGGAAAATAAGACACTTCCTGCTGGAGGTGTGGAAGACAGGAGTCTGGCATATAGACTTCCTCTAATAGCCAGGTATGCAATGTATTTAAGTGTTAGTTAAGGCTATATGGTTATAATTGAACATGAAGATTCAGTTACATCTCCTGAAGTACAGCATGGAATCTCCTGCACGTTCAGCCTCAAAGCTGCACCACTTGGCTGAGTGCCTTCCCAGTCAGGTTATCTGGTAAAGATGGTACTTCACATTCTTACAATAACATACCACAAGCAAAGCCCCCTTGTTAACCTTAAACCATATTGTATTTTCCTAGAAAATGTGATATCCACGTTATGACTTCTTTTCTGGGAAGGAGCTAGGACGAACACTTATTTTTTGACAAGGCAATGTGATCTAACTACATGCTACCCCTTACTTTAGTTCCCATGCATTTACTTTCTAGTTTTGGTTGCTGTCATTTTAAGAAATATGAACATGTGTAGCCTTTTCTGGTACTTAAAAGTTTTTTGCACTTACTTGGGAGGGGATTTCTGAGTCAAGCACATCTCAACGAGCTTCCCACCCCCATTGCCCTTGGCAGTTCAGTGGCTAAATTACTTGAATGTTCAGGCTGCACTGAGCTCCCAGTCCTTTTCCTGTAGTAATGTATGTTGAAATCTTAGCTGTCTCAGAGAGAAAGGTTATGTAAGGCCTAATACACGTGTTTTAGCTCATACCACTAAGAGAAACGGTGCAAAACTTACATTTCTGAAATAGAGCAAATGGGAAGCTGGCCATCTTTCTCCTAGATTGTGTGTGTTTGGTGTTTGTGGTCCAAGCACAATGAAATGTGCAGGAACGAAAAGAAGGTAGCAATGAGCAGTCAGGTTAGATTCAGAGCTTTGAAATGTTGATCATGCAAACCGTAGAGCATAACAATAACTGGAAAGAAATATTTCAGACTTGCTGTTCAAATTACTTGCTTTATAGAATCAAGCTTGAAAAAACAGGTATTTTGAGAACTGGTTTTCAGCTAACACTAAGTATGATGTAATTTTCCTGAGGAAAAGTGAAAAACTTTGTATCTGGTGCATCATACCCTTGGCAAGGTAGGACATGCAGTTTTCTATTTTTACAATTTATTATTTGGACATTTGTATTCTGAACAATTCTTTCTGTAGTGCTCATTTTACATGGAGGCAAGAGTGAGTTTTTGGACCCTGCTGCAAGAATGAATTAAAGGGCTTTTAGAGACACGACAGATGTATACAACAGCAATACAAGTATCTTTGCCACTGGCTAAATATGTAAATGAACCTGAATGCCCCAAGTGAAAGGCTTTTAGAGTGGGGATATTTTCTCTATTTTCTACCCTCAACATACCTTTATCATAGCAACTTATCTGGCCAAGGCAAACTGTACTTTGCTTCCTGAAACCAGTCAGTGAAGTTTCATGCATTGATTAAAATGTGTTATTTAAAAAAAAAAATGCAAACTGATGTTAGGGATAAGCTCAGCACTGTCACTGATCTGCCATACTGCAGGCTATTGCACTGCCAGGCTGCAGCCAAAGGGGCTCCAGTAGGGTTTTTAAATAAACTTGTATTACTGCCTTTCTCCCACTACTACAAACCATTTAACCTGGATGTAAACTGATGCAGCCTGAGATGAGTGTGTCTAATTGTCAAAACTGGGGCCTGATTGACAGTTTCACCATGATTAAGCTGCAAAAAGCTAAATTGTATGTGATTCAAGACTCAAGTACTTGTATACATACACATGTAAGTTAGGGCTGTATCTGTATTGTTTTGTCCTTCCTTTCATTACACCTGGTTATGTTACAGTTCAATTCTCAGGTGTTGCAGAAAATCTACCTCTTTGGACTGTAGATGGAAATAACTGTGAAAAAAGTGATGCAGAAATCTAGTTTGTGCTAAACACACTGCTTTATTTTTACAACCCATGTCTGCTTTCATGAGGAAAAGTGATAAATGAACAGGCAGTCTTTGTTTTGCTTTTCAAAAACATTTTGTAGAGATTTTTCACTAATGTGAATCTGAAATTTTATCTACTCAATTCTGTATAGATTAAGTAAATAAGTATGCTTAATATATTGGACTCTGAGTTTTTCTTTAACATCATACTCATGTCTTCTAAGTGAATCTGCTGAAAATGTATTTATTTGGAAAATCAAGAGTGAAAATTAAAAGATGTGACATTTGATTTCAAGCGTATTGTTGGAGTGAGCTGCCCTGGGAGGGGGCTGCTCTGGAGTCGTGGCAGTTGGCAGTGACTTGCACTTCCCTGGTGGTAAGCCCAGGGCAAGGGGTGAGTAGGTGCTGCACTCTGCTCACCTCACCTGGAGTGTCTTAAGGTGAGGGTCACTTGGACCATGAAGGGCAGGAGCTCTGGCTGAACATGCCCCTGCCTGCTTCCAATTCTGCTCCTGCCTTCTCTCTCCAAAAGTTTATCCGTCATAGTCCAGTTGGGTGCACTGTAAAAAATGTGGGGATTTATGCTAAAAAAGAAGGTTTCCTAGTAAGTTCATCAAGTGCTCCACATTCTGTCATACTCTGTGGGATGTCATACTCTTTTCCTAATACTGAAAAGTCTTCTGTTTGCCTTTTTTGGTATATAATCTAACATTTGGCAACTTCCCTAAACTGGGTTTTGTTTTGGAACTGGTTTTGAGTTCAGTTTTCCTTTGTGTCTGTTCTTCTAGGTAGCATTTGGAACTGCTCTACAACAACATACTCTGACATGCTCTATGACTCTTTGAAGATAGTATTAATTTTTTAATTTTAAAAAATTTGTTAAGTTGTTTGAAGATACTCCTTGTATAAACAGTGAGCAGTGGGTCCTAGCCCTGAACCTTTTCTAGAGCTGTGCCAAGTATTTTGAAATCCAACAACACTGTGTAGTCTTAGTTGCTGTCCTTGCACTTCAAAGTATTCCTTTGTATCTCAGACTTGTCTCCTCAAAGGTGCTGCTTCTGCTCCTGTGTAAACACTTCTTTCCTTCCTTCCAGTGCATGCTGATACAGAGGTCAAATCTGTTACTATTTCTTTGGATCTTCCCAGTCTTCCTAAGTTCCATACGAAAACTGGTCAGATTTGCAGGCTTTTGCTAGAGGGAAATTTGGTCACAGTTAATAGCTGGGGATTCTGGCTTTTTCCTTTTTTTAATCCAGTGCTAAGTCTCTCCTGCTAATGCACATGCAGAAATGTACACACACATTTGAGCTGTACTTGTCTAGTGAAGAGTAGGTCTGAGGGGAGAACCTCTTTCACCAGCTGCATCTGAGCCCTCCAAGCACGAGTGTTTGTTGTAGTCAGAGATACTTGGTTTTAGGCCTTTAGAAAGTTACTCCTCGCAGATATTTTTTGTTCTTTTCTGGTTTGGTTGGGGTTTTTTTTAAGTTTTACATTTAAATTTTGATAATTCAACCTCTTTCTTCTTGTTTAGACATTTCTTCTTAAAGGAAGGTTGTATTTCCTTCTAACAGGCTAACTCAGCCTCATCTAACTGTGCTAGGTTTTACAGACATTGCTGACTCTGGCACACAGCAAGCCTGAACTTTTAAGTAATTTAAGAATACTGTGGTGTCCATGAAGACTTTATTTTAATTTCCTTTAAAACTGTTTGTTATCTTTTAGCTTTGGGGTTGCATGTTGTTTTGGATTTCTTGTTCTGGGCTGTACTTGTCTCATGGACTGGGACACTTAAAGCAGGCCTTTGTGTAATTCCAGACTATGCCAAGAACACTGCTCCTACAGCTCTACTTCAAGAAAGTAACCTCTTAGAGCCTTCACAAATTTAAATACCCTGTTACACCTCATGATATTTCAAGCTGAGGAAATGAATTTAAGTCACTCATTTTTAAAATTAATCTGAATACAGCCATGTGACAAGTACTCCATATTGATGTAGTTCACTATCAGATCTTCCACCAGATTTACGTCCTGGTGTTAAGGGTCAAAATAACTACCTCAGTTCTGCCAAGTCCATGATGATACTGGTATTTAATCTGTGTAATTTGTTAGAGTTGTTTGGTTGGTTTCTACCCTTTATGCCTGTATTCATATAAAACCATTTGATCTTGGTCATGCTGCCTGTTTTATAAATCCTGCTCATCAAAGCTTTTGCTGGCTTTGTGCATCTGCTGTTTCCTGCTGGGTGGTTACTGACTCTTCTCCTAACCCTTTTCTCCAGAATATGGATTTTATGCACTGTTGATGTTTTAAAAGAGCGATCCATTGCCTTTTAAAGGGAAAGAATAGTTGAACTCTCGAAACATTCTGTTAATCCATGTTTCACTGTGCTTGAACTGGGAGAAGCTTTGGGTTTGAAATTCACAAGACAGAAGCTGATGTCTAAAGAATTATGAAGAATCTACCCCACCAAACATCTCAGTGGCCATAAAGCAACAGGTCAGACTGGGTGTTTGACTTAAATACTTGTTCTCTGTAGAGTTGACGCAGCTTTGTTCAGCTGTTTCAGTGCTGAAGTGAAGAGGCATCACATACACATGGAAGACAATAAAGCGCAGTATGGATAATGGCATAAACTGTGCAGCTACATAGCAAACATTACCTGTTATCACACAGTAAATGTTCTCAAGGGTCTTGCATTTTACAATAAGAGCAAATACAGTTCTTCATACACAGTAAAGGAAAACTCCAAGCTTGCTTTTTGCCACATCACCTGTCTGTAGATCCATGATAAATAAGAAGAAATTTTGCTTCTATACAGGCAAAATTCTTGAGCTTTTCAGTCAGTCTGAGGTTTAGAAGCAAACTGTGTGTTTGTCTATTATTTATTCAGACACTAAAGTATTTTAGACAACTACCCAGGTGCCTCACTGAGGTAAAAAATGCAACAGGAAGGCTCTAACCAAACACAGGTGACACCAATTCACTGAGAGGGCACTGGCACCTTGGCATTTAAGAAAATGATAAAGGACGGTGCTTTTACCACCACTCAAAAAACCCCCACAACACTCTAACACATAAAACCCACCAAACAAACAAACAAACAAAATCCAATTGCTTACTAGCCAAACACAAAAAAGGTACTTGAGTCTGCTCAAGATTTATACTTGAACTTCCCAGGAGACCTACTGCCTCTCCCCATGGATTCCCTAAACCTCCTCCTATATCCATTCCCTTTGGGAAGAAGTCAAGTTATCTATTTAAATTTTTTTTAGCATGAAGACAGCTCTAATCTTCCCAGACCTTTAACTGTGGGCTAAGTTATAAACTAAAAACTACATAATTTTCTATTCTATTATTGAATGCAAGAAGGCATTCAACTTATGCTAGTGGACATTAAGCACACCAAACTTTTTTTTTTAGTAGATTTTATTTATGCAAAACCAATCCAAAAGTGGTGTGTAAAAGTGAAAATAATTTTTTACATATTAATAAAAAGTGAGTTTTTATACAGTTTCTATGTGTGAAGAGTGAGGATTTGACCATTTTATTTACAGGAACACACTAAGTTTATTTTAAAATATAGACATAGGTATTAAGTAATTCTTATTTTCTCTATAGCTAATTGCTGTACAGCATACAACAGCTCAAAGTGCCCACAGAACCAAGGGTATCCCATGACAACTTGATTATACAAGCTTTTTGCTTAATCCAATTAGGAATATTCTTGTTTTGATATAATGCTTCTGCCCAGTGATTGTGGGGTTTTTGGTTTGGTATTTGGTTTTGGGGGTTTTTTTTCAGGGCTTTATTTTATGTATACAGTAGTCAAATTATATTACTATGTCATTCCCAGTAGTTCCTTAAAGAAGAAAGTTACATTCCTTGAGCTTCTTATGTAACAGTTCAGCTGCTGTTACATCTGGTTCTTCATCACTGTAGATGTTTTCTGCCTGAAGACACAAAACATTACAAGTGATACACACAATTGTTTTTAAACAATCTTCTACACTTCATATAGGGAAAAACCTCAATAACACTGAAGTGGCACAGCCATCATCCTCTTCTTGAAGGGATTTTTTCCCTGCCCTTTCTTAAAGGGCTGCCAAACTTAAAAATGCGTGCATAGTGGCTACATTTTGGCAGCTGCCTTCTTGCATTGCTCTATTTCAACAGCAAAAGCAGTAGCCATTTAACCACTAGCCCTATTATGAACATTTTATTTGGAATTATTTCAACCACAGTCTAAACACACAAAACAAGAGCAGGTACTAAAAAAAGAAGCCTGACCCGTGACACACATTTAAGTCCATTAGAGTTTTTAAACTCAATTTATTCCCAAATTACTTTACTCCACATTTCTAAGATAGCTGATCCATTTCCTGTAAAGTAATATGAACTAACTGGGGATCTTAAAGGCATTCTGCTTTACAGCCAACATATGAGGGAGGGGGCAAGAGTAAGTCTTGGTTAATATTGGATGTAAGTTTGCAACTGCTTTATTAAGAACAAATCTTAATATTAACTAGTACCTAGGACTTGGAATCAAGAATTAACTAGCCGTTGCTTTTATTCAAGTTGTTTTAGTCTTGGTTTTTTTTTTTTAAGTCTTACACTTTTTGATTAGATCAAGAAGTATATGGCACAGACAACTTTCAGTCCTTGAAGGCACAAGCTGCCCTAAGAAGAACAAGCCTTTTCAGTTTCATTTCTACAACAAGCTTCAGAGTAACTCAAGAGCTGTTGTGACACTCACCATCTGCCATATCTGCATTATGTTGTCCTCTGATACAGAACAGATTACCCAAGGCTCATTTGGATTCCAACTGAAGTCTGAAATTTTGGCAGTGCGTCCTCCATGAATAAACTGTTAAAAAAAACCCCACAAGCTTCAGTAAGCCATTTCAACTCTAGAGAAATCTGTTTAAACCCAGGATTCTTAAGTTAAATTCATCATGCTAACAACGACCCAAAGAAAAACCTGCTACTAGAGATTCACAACAGACATAAGGAAGGTGTGTGTTCAACTGCTTCCCATTTGCTGCTTATGGACACAGATGCTGAGACAGCATTTGAGACAACAGTTCCTATTATTACAGCAACAACTGACATCCTCAAAATGGTCTCTCTTCACACAGGGCTGGGCTGTGAAATCCAGCCATGTTTCATTCTGATGATCTCTGAGAGCATTTACAGAGTCAAACAAGAAATGGGGAAACCTTCAGAACTGAAGAGAGGAAGCCTACAGCAAATTAAAGCAATGGACTGGAAACCAGGGAGGTGAAAAGATTTATGAACAGCTGCAGTTTTAGCAGCACAGTGACAAGACATCTCACTGTCACACAGCATGTCAGCACACTGAAACCTGAACGAAAGGGTACCAGCAGCTCAGGAGGCCCATCTTCTGCATCCTCTGCACACTGTTCTTCTCCAATTTTACTGTAAGAAAGTAATTCATACTTTTTAATAATATGACAGTTGCATTCTCCATCAGCTTAACTGAACAGTTCCTGGCCTTTGTCTCCCGTATTTGCAATTTGTGTTTCTCACTGTGAAATATCTACTAGCACCAGGTATAAAACATCAACTGTGTGCCAGTTTGAAGTGGGAGTGTTTTAGGGAAGCACTCTGGCACTGTCATTACTGAAATGGAATCTTAACTTGTGAAGCACATGGAGGCAAAAATCACTTTCTGATGTGATGTCTAAAGATTTTTAGCCTTTTTCACATTCGTAGCTTTGTAGATTTTTAATATATAGTTGTATGATTTCTAGTACTTTTCCTGCCCTCACTCACATTTTAGAATAATGAGCTAAACCTTTCTAACATACTCCTGAAATTCTGTTTAGTCTTATTCTTAAGAACAGAATTTCTGACAAGGACATCTTGTTTTCCACCAGAAGTTGAGAGACATAACAAGAAATAGGGAAAAGAAACCTCTGGACTAACTCCAAAGGGGCAGACCCAAGGGTGTTTAAGTGGGCCAATTGATCTCCTATTGGATGTACCTGCTAGATAAGCTAATTAATTAACCTTTGAAAAATTGCAGAAATCCTTTGTCACGCATATACATATAGCCATATTTATATACCTGAAAGCTTTCAAAAAAGAACTGCTTTTTATCCTACCACTTTAACACTGTTGCAAGTTTTGTCTTTTGAATCTAGGCAACAAGTTAACAACAGAAAACAAAGCTATTAGTAAGAAATCCTGACGGAGAAGTACTGTGCTGTTTCTATTTATACCCAAAAGACCAGGCCTGAGGTAAGCAACGAAAGCTAGAGAACAGCACAAATCAAACCTGCCAAATAATGCAGGCCTACAGCCTTTTTTTAAACCATCTGTTCATATATAGTAACAGAAAGGAATTGCTCCTCACCTTAGATCCCATACGTTAAGGCGACGATCGGTACCACTTGAAGCAAGAATGGTTTCATTATGAGGAGACCAGTAAACCTATTGAAAGAAGACAACTACAGTGGAGCAGTTACTGATTTCTAAAGCATATCCTGAATAACCAGCACTCTGGCCACTAATTTTTGACTATACTCTGTAAATCAGTTTCTTCCAGCACAAAGGATATCCAGTAGCTCAAACAAATTGCTTTAGTCTTAAGATTTCTCATACTTAACAGACAACATTATTTCACTATTACAGATTTACCATATTTCATGAAATTTGTCTAAAAATCACTGTTATTTGCACCTAATAAAATAGGCAAAGGTCACAAAATTAGGTTTGAATCCAAATCCTCTCTACAGCACATATTTTTAGAGAAACCTACTTGTACTTAAGGTATTTGTGACACCTAGTATCTTCTTAACACCCAGTATCCCAGTAAGTTGTTGACTGCTTGCTTCAAAGTCAAGTGGGGAAAGGCAGAAATAAACTACATGGTACTGTTTGTAATTGTCAAACTCAACATGGTGAATTTTGGTTTAACAGATTTATTTGTGTTGCAAGAAGACAAATCTACATGTTCTTGTCCAAGTCAGTACTCCTCTTGGGTTTTTTCTACAGGTTGTAAGTAGTTTACCCACCTGAAAAATCTCATCCTTATGAGACTCAAAAGAATGGAGTTTCAGCTTTAAGTTTCGAAGATCCCACAGAGCCACCGTCTGGGAGACACAAGCAACAAATTGGTTTTACTATAATGGCTTTCATCTGCACTCCTTAGCAATGTAAAGTATACACAAGTGAAAACCTTGTCAGCAGAGCCAGTTGCCAGAATGAACTCGCTGTAAGGATTGAAGGACAGACAGTTGACTTCGGCTGTGTGAGCACCTACTGAGTGACTCGGCTTGGACGTGGCATTAGATCTTGTGTCCCAGCTGTGGCAGTGAAGGGTTTGGGGAAGGGTTGGGGGCAGGGAGGAAAGAGGGAAAGGAAACAAACTTAAGTTTTTATAGAAGTTCTTTTTCACTACAGTTTTTATTACTAAACTCAACTCTGAAGTTACAGTTTTCATTCCAAAACCTTCAGTATTTTGTGTCTGTTGTACATGAACAGCTTCCACCATGAAGCTGACATACATATTAGTTACATCTTCTTTTCAAGTGGTGTGAACACATTAAATGGCATGTAGATTTCAGTGAATCTGCACCATCACTGTAGCTGATTGCTATAAAGAGCTACATGAAATCACTCCAAAATTCAGACCTTTTTTTATCCAAGTGCTGTAGACTACGTCCACTGGCAGGGATGCTGTTTTGGTTTTACCTTTCTTTCTTTGATTCTCTGTATTCTTTACACATAGATTTATAGCCTATTGTATTAATGGTTAGTTTTCCACGCCCTTTC
The DNA here is from genome assembly GCA_013399835.1 of Leptocoma aspasia. Classification (NCBI taxonomy): domain Eukaryota; kingdom Metazoa; phylum Chordata; class Aves; order Passeriformes; family Nectariniidae; genus Leptocoma; species Leptocoma aspasia. The sequence continues at coordinate 1,379,379 of VXAX01007071.1, read as the reverse complement.
CCTACGCAGAAAAACAAAACATATTCCAAGGACCCCTATCCTATCTTGGCTCTCCCTGGCTACCAAGGTTGAAAACAGCTTGTGGAGACACATTTTCATAAACAAAGTACAGCCACGACCAAAGCGGGGGGGCTCCAGAGAAGAGGTTTGATCTGGGGGGTAATTGCATCAGCACTCATCCTTCTAATTGGTGCTTTTGTCAATTATGCTAATTTACTAAACTTATAGAACTGTATGCACCCCCTGGGGGGTGGGCTTTTGTGGACATTCTTCCATAACTGCACTGGAGGCCTCCAATAAAGATCCACTTTTAGATTACCTCCCATATTAATATTATCTCAAAAGTGTGTGTTGTTTCATTTCTGGGTTGAAAAAAGGCATCAGCAGGACACAGCAGGCCCTACCCAAAAATCTCCTAACTTACATCATAAGCTTCTGATCATCTGCCACGGATCCAAACAGAGACTCATGGAGCAGGTGCCATGCCACATCCTCCACTACTGCAGAGTGCCCAGTAAAGATGGCTTTTGCATCAACAATCTGGCCCTCTCTGGGTCCAGCATTTACATCCCATAAACACACCGTCTGTAAATAAGCCACATTCTATTGAAATGCAGACTCTGATTGTATCATCTGTCAAATAAATAATCAATCATACTCTACATATAAAGAGACAACACTCCTGAAGAAGTCCTTTGCTTTTGAAAAACAACACTTATTATGCCATAAATGAGAGCTAAGTTATCAATCAGTTTTCTGCAAGTTCAAGCCCCAAGGATTACTTAGAAGGTCACAAAAACAATTTACACTTTTAAAGTCCACAAAGAAATTTATAAGCTATTAGTTATTGATCTTTGAGAGTCTTACTAATTTATGGTCTTGATTCAATCCAGTTTAAAGGGTTTCTTCCTTCAGACAACTATAAAAACATTCTGTTCTTACATCAAGAACCTTAAAAATAATTTGTGGTTGATGAAAGCCTAAAGCCAACTGACAGTCTTTAGAAATGTAATTACAATATGTGAGAGCTTCCCCACATAACAATACACAGCTGCACTAGGACAGATTTTCCCCAATCTTCTACTACAGCATAAATTAGGAGGAGTTGGGCTTTTTTAAACAGGGAAAAATGTGGTTTTTTACATGATCATCTGATGCACTGAGAAGATGTCCACTCAAATTTGAGTTCCATGATAAGCCATAGCCTTCCTTCTGGTGTCCTCTTAATCTAAGGTCAGGATTACACTCTCCACTTGGGTCTGAAAGACAGAAAATTCCTTTCATTCAGCATCTCCTTACACATCAATTCATAGGAGCATCATTATCACCCAAGAACTTTGTTTCAGTTGCAATAATTATATTTTATACATGAAACTCTGGGTGGGCTTTCTTTTACGAAAGATTATTTTACGAAAGTGAGCACAACCAGGCAGGTAAAGTCACTGAAGATGTGGGCCTTCTTCTTTGGGTCCCAGAGCCCAGCAACTCTCTCCCAATCACACTTAAACATGAGTTTACCCCTCTTGGAAAAGAAGCATTTTGCTTAGCTCCAAGGAGTCTGACCCACCTGGTTTTGAAGGCTGTTTAGTGTAGTCAAACACCAGCACATCAGCAGAGGGTGTTTTTGTTGCAATGATGTGGGGATTCTGCGGCATGTAACGGGCACGGTTCACTTCACCCTCATGGTTAATTTTCATCTCCATCTCAATTTTGCCAGTCACAGATCCAAAGCCGCCAAATTCTACAGTTTTCAGAAACATGTCGGTTTATCCCATCCTTTATTTTAGACTACTGAAACAGCATTTCACAGCATCTTCCCTACTCCAAGAAACAGTAGTAGCATCTTATTAAACACAAGCAAAGACTAGGAAAGACTCACACCATGTAACACAATAGCATTAACACTTCTGATATGCAGAATCCTCTTCCAGAGCTTTAGTTTTTATTTGAGGTAGATGTGTACTGAGAGCTGGTAGAAATTCTAGTAGGGATTGCAGGTCAATGTTACCTAAGCTCTTCTGATACAAAAAGTTTCTTCTTTTTACTTGTCTAGAATTAGTGTGGACTGGTAAGTATATGTCCACTTTTGTATTTAATAGAAAGTTAGAGTATCATTATCAGAACAACTGAAAGCAGTAATGATGCTGCTCAAACAGAACCTAAGAATGCTGCATGCCCACCTCCCTTCTCACTGTCAGACTGCAAAGCATCAAACTGATCATTGTTGGGAATCTGGACTCTGGCAACAACCAGGTGGTTCTGCTCATCAGACGTGTGTGTTCCCAAAATCAGCCAGTGTAGAGCATAATCCTTTCCTTCTGGCCTGTTTAGAATAATAAATATTGGAATAAAATTATGTACTCAGTTCCAGAAGTTCCATAGCTTGCATCAGTAACCCTGAAGATACAAACCTCTCCAGGGATCTACAAAAGAGACACTCCCTAAGAGATCCTTCCCCTTTGTTGCAAACACCTGTGCAATAAAACAAACTGGACTCTGCTATGAGCAAACCAAAGACAGAACCAGCCAGCCTTGAGTGAGAATACACAGCAGTAAACATTGCCACTGTGGCTTGAAAGGGACAGTTACAGTTTGCACAGCAGTTAAAGGTGGCACCAATGCCTACTTTGGTCTAATTTCCCTAGAGTCTCACAGTATTGATTTAGGAAATAATCAATACTCCTTTCCATAAAACATAAATCCTGAGGGGACAAGTGGGAACCTATTTTAGTTACTTCTCTTAAGAGCTTTTACCAGCTATCTTAACTAGAATCAAATTTCTCTTCTGGTGGTTGAATGCAACCTTTAGTTAAAAGTGAACAGCTGGATGGATGGTGCCACTTATCTCTGAAAGGACAAATTTGAGCAGTAAAAACCAAGCAACCCCTGCATTCTTGAAAGCAACAAACTAATTATATTGCCTGAATCCAAGCAATCCAGAATCATTTGGGTAATCATAAACTACCACAGGTATTACTACACCACTTCCAAATGTAGAGGGAGAAAAAAAATACAAAACCAAACAAGAAACACAATGCACATGCACTTACTTGCATCAGGAACAGCTGTCCCATCATGTCAGATGCCATACAAAGAGGCAGTCCTTGCCTTAAATGGCTTACATATTTTGACACTGGATAATTGGAAATACCAGGTTTTAAACTGAATCTTAAGTCAATCTGCAAAATACGAGGCAAGCAGAAGTGTTCCTCATAAGGGCTCCACACCCTCAAATCCCCACTGCATTTTCTCCATGCCATGACTAGTTAGCTCACACCTCTCAACATCATCCCCAAACATTCTGGTACTCCAAATGAAGTGATCACCTAACCAACATGTAAAACATCCCATATGTAAAGTGGAACTTTACAGAAGAAAGAGACCATGCTCTGATAACTGCATGAAGATCACACATAAGATATTTTAAAATCTACCTAAATCCACCAGTACTTGTCCACTACCTCAGTGGAGCCCTGAGCTGTTACAATTTAAGTTCTGTAGTAGTTGGCACATGAACAGACTCTATCCCCATCTTCATGATTCTTTAAGAAATTAAACTGAGTCCACAGTTTTTTCAGGGGGATGTGGAAGAATGGGAAATTTAAACATGTGAATTCAACAATGAACAAGGGACAAAACCAGGATGCAAAGAACCAGGTTTAGAATAGTCTCTTAAATAAATCCAGACTTAAAAGATACCAAGCTTATACTATACTATAGATGCTATAGCTTGGACAGAAGAGTATATATAGTGCACATGAGGAAAAACAGTCTTTAAGAATGAGCTAATTTAGTAGATAGATTTCTTGATCAGAATTAACTATAGATGAGCACTAGACCTCTTATTTAGAAATAAACTGAAAAAGATTTTTGAGTTCACACCTCTCAGCACCTTCTGCTAGGCTAATCTAGGCTTCGATCAAGTATCAACTTGTGACCTTTCTCCTCGATGCTTCTGCACACCCGAAGAGTTTTTAAAGCTGTAAGCAAAATAAAGAGCTACAAGCTAACAAAGAGAAGCCTACCCCAAATTGTTCTCGTCTTGCATGATTTTTACCCTCAAGGAACTCAGCACACAAGATTAACAGAAAAGGAGCCGAGCGCCTTCCCGTCTCTCACCTGCTCACATCAGGCAGCCACTGCACCGTGAGGCTGGGCCACTCCAGGGCGTGTGTCATCACCAGGTCGTACAAGAAGGGCGTGTTTTTCTTCCACACCTTGTACTCCTCGCTGATGACACGCTCCTCCACCGTGTCCTCCAGCACTGCAGGAAGGGAAGGGATGAACCGAGGGTGGAGAGGGTGAAGGGGGGCGCAGCCCCGGCCGGGGTTTTACCGGGGCGGGCCGGAGCAGGAGCGGGGGTCCCGCAGGGCCCTCGGGGGCGGCCGGCAGGACGAAACCTGCAGCCGGCCATCCCCGCTCCCACCTCCCGAGGAATCCCGGAGCGCCCCAGGCTCCGCTCCGCCGCCCCGGGCTCACGNCGGGGAAGGGCCGGGCGGAGGCGGAGGCGGCTGCGCGGGGCTGTGGCCGCTAGGTGGGGCTGTAGGTAAAGCAGCGCCATCGAGGACACCTCTATTAAGTGTCTTACCTAACGAGTCCTAAATCACAATAAAAATGTGGGTATTAATCCCCCTTCGCAATTAGAAATGATAGACTCATTGAATCGTAGACTGGTTTGGGTTGGAAGGGACCTTAAAGATCAGCTCATTCCAACTACCCTGTTGGGCAGGGATGCCCCACTCCACTAGACCGGGTAAGTAAA
>VXAX01007071.1:1348566-1374433 GCA_013399835.1 Leptocoma aspasia | reverse complement strand
CCTCTATTAAGTGTCTTACCTAACGAGTCCTAAATCACAATAAAAATGTGGGCATTAATCCCCCTTCGCAATTAGAAATGATAGACTCATTGAATCGTAGACTGGTTTGGGTTGGAAGGGACCTTAAAGATCAGCTCATTCCAACTACCCTGTTGGGCAGGGATGCCCAACTCCACTAGACCGGGTAAGTAAATCTGTAAGTAAAAATTGTTACAGTGGCCACAGCTGAAAAGTTACTGTTTTTTCAGCAATGGTGCTGAATATTGCTTAATTTTGTAGAAGAAATATATGTTTGAACTATTTTTTAGTTGCAGTTTTGGCATCGAAGGCACAGAACTGCATTACTGAACTGTCAGACACACAGGATCAGTCAGTGTTACCAGAGTTTTAAATTCTATCGCTTTCTAATGGGCTCAGTGGTGGTGTCTTATACCCTGGCAAGTGGCATGGCTTTGTTTAAGCAGCCATGTACAAATCAAATGTACAGCCCTACCACCATCCAAATCAAACATATAGCCTTACCACCACGCCTGCCCAGTCTTGCTGATCTCTCCTTTCAGCTATCAGTAGACAAAAGATTGTTTAAGGCCAGATGGATGGAGCTCTGAGCAACCTGGTCTAGTGGAAGGTGTCCCTGCCTGGTCAGGAGCATTGTAACTACATGATCTTTATGGTCTCTTCCAACTCAAACCATTCTATGATTCTATGATTTAATTTAACTGCTTTCAATTCAGCTTAAATGAACAGTGCTTGTTAATAATAACAATATTAACAATAATAACACTGGAAAGTGTTATTAGCTGCCAAAAAGATCTACCCTTAACCAGGGTAGATCTTTTTGTCAGCTAATAGCACTTTCCAGAACAATAATGGAAATAGAGGCAGTTAAGAATCAGGTTAGATTCTCCCAAATGCTCTTAAAGATTCAAAGGAACTTTTTGTACCCAAATATCATGTGTTTTCTTGCCATGTTGTGACTTACAGTCTTAAGATGAATCCTTGCTTCAGTGTTAAACTCACAGAGATGAATCCTGTATCACTGAGGCTCATATGCCTGGAGTCCCAGAAGGGAAGGAAATCAACTCTGAAGAGAAGCTCACTCTGCTCAGCTATAGATGGTGGCAAGAGAGAGAGGAAAATAGCCAAATAATAGCTGGCATTTCATTTTGATTTCCCCTCTGTGAGGACACTCTTCATGGACTGAGCCTTCTAGGGTCTGGACACCCTTGTTTTTCAAAAAAAGAATCCAGTTATGGAAAAGGTTTATGTCTACCAAAGGCAGCAGACTCCAAGGCTGGTAACAGCAGCCAAAGGCTGTAGCATGGGAATCAGGGAATAAGACAGAGGAAGGCAGCCAGCTCCTCCAACTGGAAGCTTTCCCTGATAAACCATTGCTTTTCTGACCAGAGTGTTAAAAACCAGAAATCTTTTGGTGAAATTAAATAAGTATATATTAATCTTCTCTTTAACCAGCACAGATGGAAATTATACCTATGCATGGCTTACTTATTTAAAATGAGATTCCTGTTGAATTGCACGGAAGCTGTACAGTAGTCAGCTCCATAGGAGCGCACGAGTTAACACAGACACAGAGCCTTGTCCTGCCAGATGTGGCACCAGCTTCCCTTTGGCACTGCTTAGTCAATGCTTTGGTGTTTGCTGCCAAGAATGTGCCTACTCCTATGAAGTGCTGAGGCCTCCCTAAAGCGTTTTCAGAGTGAAGACTGAACCTTTCAGAGCCTGTGTGTTGTTACAGAGCGTTGATCACTTAAACTTCAGATAATGGATAAAAGAAATCTCTGTCAGGCTTCCTGGCTCTAAGTGACCTCTGTTAGCTCTCTCAGAAGGGTGATTACGTGGCCCCTTGAAAGATGAAGCACATACAAGCATTTGGCTGTAAGGGTCTTTGTGATTTTGCTGTAAAAAGCAGTATTTGTGGCCACTGCTTACCTGGAATATGATAGGGAAAATGTGAATTAGTTGTGAAAAATGATAGACAAAATTGTTCTTCAATGATGTCATGTAGGGCTTGGCTGAACTATAAGTGAAGAATTACTCCCCAACCCTCCACAATTTTTTGCTGACTCTGTTTAGGATCTGGAAATCAAGTTGGATTGTAATAGGTTCCAGAACTAGTACTAGCTTTGGTGAAGAAAACCTGTTACATCTGATGTCAAAATGGTTGGTAAGTGACCAGCACAGTTCTCTTCTCATTGTTAACAATTACACTTGCACACAACCACATTTTCTTTTCGTTCGCACCAAAAATCCTGTTATTAAGTGCTCTTCTCCCGTTGAGATTTATCATGGAAGAAACAATTTATAACACTACATCTATCAAAGACAGCACATCATCGACTCTTATGTTGGTTATTTGCAATTCATTGGCGTGGTCATATCTGTGGCCACATATCTAAAACATACCCTTTGATTCCCACACTTTGTAAGGAAAGCAATTAACCAAGGCTGTTGTTCATCATTTGCAGTATGTGTAAAATGCACCATAAATTAGTTCTGAAGTGAAAGAGTGACTTGAATCATAGGCTTTATTTTTATTAAGCTATACTTCTTTCAAACCTAAGCATCAAATACTGCATCTTCATTTCAGTAAAAAACCACTATGTCCTGCATCCTCAATTGTGTGTGCTGCATCATGCTTCAAATTGCAGATATATTTATGAAGAATTATATGCTCTTTTTAATTTTAGCTTGAAGACATGTATGCTGATCTATTATTCTGCAAAGAATGAGCTGGTTTGCTGTTGCTTCTGTCTCTTATACATTATGCAGAGGTGATGGATGTTCTTAGCATAACTCAGCAAGTAGGTGTAGGTATTACTGTGAATGACCATCTCAGTCAGAAAATTGTATAGGGTAAAACAAGTTTGCACAAAAACTCAAAATCACCCATTGGAAAAGTAAAATAGCAGCTTCAACAGTTATTATACTCTAATATATTTGCTGTCATTGCATAGTAGCCTGTTTGGAATAATGCATCATTTTCTTAAAATATGTAGATAAGAAAAGCACACTTCATTTTAATTCACTCAGAATTTCTTGAAATGTGACAATGTTTATTTTCCCCACTGCTCATCCAATATTTCTTTTTATTTACCCAACAATAATCATCTCTGCAGTATCAATCACACCTAACCAATATCCTGCTGTCACAAAAAATGTTGAGCTGTAGCCGTGTCTTGGACATGTTCTCTGTGACAGGTTGGGATTTGTCAAATGACAGCCCCCCTCCAATAGTTCACTTCTAAATAGCTGTGACTGTGTTTTATCCTGACGTGCAACATCTGTGTGCTGCACAGCCATGTGCAAATGGCAGTTCTTGCTTTGCATTGAATAAAGAGCATTTATGGGAATGTCAGTACTTAGGAGAAAGCATGACTCACTGGGATTATATCCAGCCTTGTAGACAAATACTCCTCTTGCACCTTCTAGGTGGCATTGTTCCCACCATGGGGATGCTCTAGTGGGAACTCATGAGCTGCAGAGTTTGGATAACTAGCACTGTTTGTCACACTTTCAGCTAACTGCTGCAGATTGTATTGAATTTCAAGCTGCAAATGAGAGGAAATCCTTTAGCAGTCTTTTAGATTCTGTCAGTATTCAGGAATATAGAGTGTTTTACCTTTGAAGTGGAATATGTTGATTCTGTAAGGTACAAACCAAGCCTGTTCTCATATAATAGGTCTCTCTTTCACCTCCCAAAGTAGCACTGCACTGAGCTAAGACTAATCCAACCCTGCTGAACACTTTTTCTGTTGCTTGCATGAATATGGCAATATTCCCTCAACAACTGGGCTTGCTGGGCTATTTCTGTGCTCTGTGATATTTGTTTAGCATTTTCCATGGTTTTTTAAATAATTCCATGTAGAATGGCAGGTGTATTATTTGAGAAATAGATATCAATGTTTATATAACTGGCTTGGTACACTTTTATTAATTTTGCACAGAGTACTGAAACTGGTAGAATTACAGAAGAGCAAGTAAATACGTGAGTAGTTTTTAACAAGTCATCTTGTGAAACAGTGGTGCAATATGTGCTGTTTTGCATGCTTTATATTTCTAATATGTGTTTTCATTGTATAGTCTGCTGTAGCTCTGCAGCCTCTGGCCTGGACAGGTTATTGGCCATATGTGGAGTTGCAGACCTGTAGGGATATTAAAAGAAATGGCAGAGAATATTTTGATCAGCAGAAAATACTTTGGCTTTTTGATAGATGTAGCAGATATGCACATTTTTACAACAATCTATTTTCCTAGAAGTACAAATGCTTAAATTAATGCCAACAGGGAGATTTTCAATAAAATGGAAGGAGAATTCTGACTTCTGAAGCTTCCAGCGCATGGCTTAATGGAGTTCCCTGTTGCTTGTTGCCTTGGCCTCCCTCTTTGCGATCTTGGAGTAACTTGGGGAGCACAAATTGGGTAGTTCCAAGTCTGTGTCTGGGTCACAGGAATCAGAGGAGACTGTAATCCAGACACTGCTGTTTTCAGTTATATGGAAAGGAGTCGAGGCAAACTGCTGCTCTCAATGATGTGTCGAAGCAAAGGAAAGTCTTAGGCTTTCATGCCAAAGAAGGTGAAAGGGAGTTGTTTATTATAATCCATTTCCTCTTCAACTTCCACTCTAGGGCTTAAAAGCCTCTGCAAGTACTCAGTGAAGGAAAGTGATCTCTGCTCTTGCCTTCTAATCTTTGGGAATGTGTCTCCCCACCTGAGCTGCCTGGCCTTCTTTTTCAGAGACTTCTCTGAGGTCACCATATGGTTTCTCTCTGTGCTCTTAACTCTTACTCTTTTGAGATTTGAAGCAATTAATAACAGCATTATCTTCAAGGTTCAGGATATCTCAGAGGTGAATCCACTGAGAGAGGAACCATGCCAAGCTGTTTCAGCTCACTGATCCTGTTTTCGTGGTAATGAAGATTTTTGTTTGTGCTGTTTGATTTACTCAGTCATTATGGCAGAACACCATCACATGCAGCCTTTGGAAGCTCTAGAGATCTTTATTTTCATATTGTCTTCTTTCCAAGGGTTTGAAATACCACGAACCACAGTCCTGCACAGAGTGTGCATTAATGGACAGGTGTCATGTCAGACATCTGTGCAGCTTTTTACTTTGGGAGGTGGAGGCTGGGGCCAGAGGAACTATGGATTCACAGTGTGGACAGCATGTAAGGGAAGAAGGAACAGCCAGACAGATCTGCTGAGACCAGGTTGGTGCCCATTTACATTTCTGCAGTCAGTTCTAAAATTGGTGGGTACCCAAGCAAATAAACTTTGCTGCTGTTTCTGGTAGTTACTCCCAGTGGTGACTCGGCTGAAGTGGTATAGGCACATGTTCAGAAATGAGAGAAAAAGGGATAGTGGCACTGCCCTATTGTGCCAGTACTTAATACATTCTTATATTTCCTGTGCACCAGTTCAATGCTGCTAATGCCACTTTGCTAAACATTTCAGAGGATATTTTTATGAACAGTTTAAGCCAGTCTAAGACCATAATAATATTAGCTGGTCTCCCCTTTTGCTCACCACTCTTCTGCTCTGCCCAGTGCTAACATTCACGAGGTCAGTGGGGAGCTGAATCAGATCCCCAGGGTAGCTGACTTTTGGTTTCTTTGCAGAGTTGATTTTCAGCCAGATGATCAGGCTGAGCACACTCATTGCAGGTCTTCCTGGTTTTAAACCAACCACCAAGGGGAGGATACGGCCATGGGCAAGAGCAGGGATGGTTCATCTAGATTCCGGTTTCAGATTAGTTTGCACCAGTTCTGAGACTATACCACGGGCCATGCAAGCCAATAGTTGTAGCACTCTACTGCTGGTTCACTGCCAAGTCTGGAGCGTTCAGTTCTGTGAACCACCCAGCTAGGAGTATAGTCTCTGTGCCACTTGTCTGTCTTCTGCAGATGTAGAACCTGAGAAAGAAGGTGAAAACTCCATTTACATGCTTTCATTTGCTGACATGGGAGGAAAGCTTTAAAATTCCTACTTAGTTACTGGTATAAGCAGGATAGATAACTAGAACTTCAGTGGGAGACAGCTGAGCTAAATATGAATACAGGAACTCACATTGTCATGGGACACCACTGAGACCTTATTTGACATATATTTAAAATATTCTTCAAAGAGGTTTTTTTAAAGGAAAAAGGTTTAACAAAATTGCTGCTTTGCTGAGAGGCAGCACAACTGGATCAAATTAAATAAAACCTGAGTTTTAAAAGCATCTTGTGATTTGAGATACTGCAGAGAGCCTCTTCAAAAGGTATCTGAGACTAAGCATCCATCAACTGAGGAAATCCCTAGCACTAGGGGCTTTAGAAAAGTCTAAGCTTTCATATTTGAACTATTACTCCATACAGCTGGAAATCTAATGTAAACAGGGCCTAAGCAACTTGGCCAAAGTAATTTAGGAAATCAGAACTGCTGACTGCTAATACTAGCTCAGGTTTCTAGCCCCATACCCAGAATGCTAATGTTTAGCTTTATTGCTTTGTTTTTCGGTGGTTCTCTGCTGTGAGTTGCAGTGGGGGAAGAGTAGAGCAGTGATAACTGTTAACATAACACCTCTGCCCTGTTTCTTAGGAAGGACCTGGTTTTTTGCTGAAGCTTAGGGAGACAAGTATAGATTACATGATAACATATTTCTATGTGAAAAGTCATTTTTGGCTCTTTCTTACTTTAAAAACCATTGCACATGGAAGTTTAAGGAGGGCGTGAAAAACCTCGTTTCTTGTTTGGAGGAGTGAGGCAGATGCAGTAGGTTGGATGTCAGAATGGCTCTGTTATTAGTTATGTATTTCTGTAACAGCTCCATGCCACAGGCACAGGGCAGCACCTCATTCTGTCAGTGCTCTGCAGACACCAAAGGGAGATGCCAGTTACTGACCTGAAGATCTGTCTTTCTCTGGGATTCTGAGAACAAGACAGTTGGATACAGGAAGACAGGGCAGTGCGAGGTGGCAATTATTGGTGAGCAAAACAAGCAGTTCTCATGGTTGCAACCTCCCTGGCAGCAAAGAAAATAGAGAAAGAGAATTGAAATTTGAAAGAGACACAATGTGGCTTTGTGAATACTTATGGAAGAGCCCTGCCTGGATGAAACAAGCAAGTAAGAAAAAGGGATAGATAACTTTTCAGATAAGACCGGGTTGGGTTTTTTTTTTGTTGTTTTTAATTTGGTTGCCTCTCAAAGGAGTTGTTTCAGAACCCTGACTGCAAGTCTTGTGGGGTTAATGTTAACATTTTAGTTTGGACCAGGAGTGAACTTTGAAGCAAATCTTTTGATTATCCCCACTTAGTGGACTTTGGTTTCCACTGCAGACTGGTCACAGAGCACTGGTCACTGAATCCTTCTTGAGAGAAACTACATCAGAAATATGTTCCATCTGCCAATGAGGGGGTCAGATATACAGAATCAGACAAAAGAGAATCTAAAATTATTAACACCCCCATAAAAATACAGAATCAGACAAAAGAGAATCTAAAATTATTAACACCCCCATAAATTACGTTTAGCATGGGGTCAAGGTCCTCAAAAACAATTGTTTTACTCTACAGATCCACTTTTATTCCATGGTACTATTTGCTAGTGCTAGACATTAAGTACCTTGTTTCTTTGATATTTTTTGTTGAAAGGAATATAGCTTTTTGGTAGACTTTCAAGTGCTCTTTGCTTATATTTCTTATACATGTTGGTATCTGATCATCTGTAATGCCTCAGTGGCATTTGCTTAGGTAGCATTATGCGCTCTGCTTAGTAGTTGCAGTGAAATTGCACCAATTTCAGAACAAAGTTTCTGGATTCACAGTAACCATCTTGTAAGCTAAAATGTTGTACTGAAAGTAAATCTCAAATGCCTACTCAGCATTTTGGCAGTGGCACATATGGAAACACACAGTTAAAGATAGTGAAGGTCAGAAATTCTGTCTCAGGGGATTTTGACTTGAAATGTGAGAATTTAAAAAAATATGTTACAGGTTTTAACAGAGCATTTGGAAACACTTTTCCCTCTTTCCCATGTGTGGCCATGGAGTCATTCATCAGTCTCTTCTCTCCACTTACTTGGCTCAGCAGTGGAAATATCTAGGGGCAGTATACTGTTGATCTTGTGTGTGTTTTATTAAGGCCTAGCATGCTTTCAGATCCCACGGAAGAGTGCAGAAGAGAAATATTCTGGTAACATGTGGAACACAAGAAATTGAAGTGGGCTGAAATGTGGAAACACTCCCTGGTCTCCATACACTTAGAGAAAGGGAAGGGAAGAATTTACCACAGGTTGTTAAGGGGTAATGTAGCACATTCTCACAATCAACCACAGGGAAGAGGAGGGCCCCAGAGAAGTGAAACCTGGTTCTTCCCTCAGACTTTTCCTTGGACTGGTACAGCTACCCACAGCCTCTCCTGTAATGAGGCATTTGTGTCTCCTAAGGCTTAAGTATATAGGAGATGGTGGTCAGAGAGGGTGGTCACAGAAGAATCCCAGTTTCACTGGGACTGAACTGCTACAAGAATTAAGGATAATAAATTACCCCCCCCGCCCCTTCACCACAAATCCCAAGTACATTTATTTAACAAAGCTTTTGTAATACAGTACAAATAAGTAGCAACATGGGCATTTAGTAGCAAGGGGAAAAAAAAGTAATGCCAAAATTGAAAGTACAGAACCCACTTCCTAAGAAGGGATAAAAGAATACTAAACCCCACGTTACAAGAGTCAGGTAACACTTGTAATTCATTCTTAAGACTCAAAAGTGTGCCATCAAGACAATAAAGCTATTTTAATATAATAGAATCCTTGAAATACATTGTATTTAAGTAGCATTATTCTAAGTAACTGATAATGGCATTTATGTGTTATTCACATAACAATGCAAAATCAAGTCTGTGTAAAGACCTGTTCTGAGTGGGGTAGGACAGCATGTAATAATATGCCATGATGCCTGGGTTTTTTTCAGACATCAGCTTGCCCCTCTTTTTTCTGGGATAACAGCAGCTTACAAGAAGCCTGAAGAAGTGCCAAAGTAGCTACTGCCTCAGAGGAAAGTGAGAAATCAGCTACTGCCACTGAAATCTTGCAAGTGTTGGGCAACAGAGCTGGTTTGGGAGTTGGTGCCATACAGGAGGTCAAAGGATTTTATTCAGGATTCTCATTTATTTGTGTTTAGAATGCAGCAGGACCTTGATAATGCCTACTAGGTGATCTTTCAGCATAAGACACAGACTACCAATGGGTCTTTGACCCTTTCTTCTAACAGGATCATGTTTAATCATTTCAGAAATTGTTACTAGCAGAGAGAACTTGTGTTAAAAGAGGACAAAAAACAAACCTTTTTGGCACAGGTGTTGCTGCCAAGCAAAGAGAAAAGCAAAATAAGAGACTCCATGAAAATTAATGAATATACTGCATAGCAACCAACATTTGGCTTATTGCATAGAATAATGCTGAAATATGATGAGGGCTTACAGCATTCTGCAAACTAATTTTCTCATGGGAAAGTGAGGCCTAGAAGCACCACATATCTGTGCCATCAGCTGGGTGAAGCCATATCTAAGCTTTACACCAGCAAGTGCTGTGGAGCTCTGTGCAAGTGCGCTATTGGCTACATTTCTAGAGTTTTTTTGAAGACAGGAAATATCTAGGTTTGTGTGCATGTGCACATTGCTTTCCACCAAAATTGTCCTTTTCTCCCCAAAATGAAGCAGATATGGAAAGAACAAGCAAAATGTGTAAAAAACACATCTCTCATAGCTAAAACATGCTGTTTCTTGTGATGTCCTGTTTGTTTGCTGAAGGGTGAACTGTGAGATAATTTTTGGGCCATTTTGCTCTACACAGCTGTATGATAATAGCATCTGTACTGACCACACTAATTCAGGATATTGATTTGCAAGAGTTTAACCGAGTTACCAGAGCCAGGTCTTTCTCTGCATGAGCAATCATGCCATATATTTCCACCCAAAGTCATTCGATTTCACTTTCAAAACAATTAATTAAGTTTGACTTGCTGTATATATTGGAAAACTCCATTTGCCCACAATTACCCAAACCTGAAATTTCTGAAGGAAGTGTTGTTAGAACAGAATCAGAATTTCTGATCCATTCAGCTCAAGACAAGAGCAAGTCCACAGCACAGTATTACACGACTGGAGATGCATAATCCTCATAAGTTGTTAGTGCAACAAAAGACAGTACAAGACCATAGGCTGGCAGAACATGATTTTAATTTACAATTCCCTAAGTAAGTTGATTTTACCCACTCACACTCTCATGCCCACATACTTACAAGCACTAACACATGTGCATGCTTGACCAGTTTTGCCAGGATCACCTGTATGCCATGGAAGGCAGCAGCAAATAACTTTCAGGTCTTCACTACATCTCTTGGGTGACAACAAATGTGTTTGGACAGGTTTTTCAACTCTCTAGGCATCAATTGCTATTATGGGACAATATTTTTGCCAAACAACCTTCTTTATTTTATCCTCCATAAATATTCAATAAGATTGCTGCCTGTTCTGTTTGCTTCTTCATTTCACAAATCTTTATGACCATGGTCTGTCTCAATGCTGAGATAACAGGGAGGGGAATGGCTCTTCCACTGTGCTGTGGCTTTGCTGCTTTGCTCCATTGTTTCTTCTGGTGCTGCTGTGGATTTCCACCCAGACCAACTCTAGTATTTCTGGGTACCTAGCTTTATACACTGTAATGGCAAAAAAAGTTTTTCCACCTTTTGCTGTAAAGAAACTTGCAAAACATCTGAGCATACTTGGCTGAGGCTCCGAGGCTATGGCCCCAGAAAACTTTGAGCTGCATGCCAGATTTGCTCTCAAGTGCGTTACCTCAAGGGACATCATTTGAGTGTAACTAATTATCACTCTGCAATGAAGTCAACTGAACATCTTTTTACATGCCTGGATATCTGCCTTTGACCTGAGGCTACTACTCCTGGTTTCTAACCAGTATTCCTCCTAATACCCCAAAGAAGAAGGTGGGTGAATATCTTACAGCTTATATGAAAATACAAAGCTTATATGAAGAAATTACACTTTTTATTGTCAAACCTGAAACTCTCCCTCCCCCTAAACCAAGCATACAAACTCAGTTTTTTCAGCAGATCACACAGGGTACAAAAACATTTTAATGATGACTAATGTAAGCCTTGCAAATACATACTTCAAGCTGTTTCTTCTTGCTGCATATATTCATGGGTGCAAATGTGCTGTGTCACATCAGCTGCAGAATAAAATGGAACCTTTCATACATTTTCCCAAGTTTTCCATTTTTAGTGCACATGAAGAAATTTTGATAAAGACCTTTTAAAATCTATACTTCATTATTTTCTCCTAAGATTAGGCACACTAGGGTTTGACACTTTTTCAGTTATTACAGGTTATTGACCATTTCAAACTGACATTCATTGTCTCTGAAAATAAAGAGTATTCAGTTCAAATTGCAATAAATCTTAGTCACAAGACAGGAATTGCCAATATAAGAGATTTACCTCTGAAAGATAGCCTGATGGAAAATGTTTTGTCATCTGGAATATGGGATTTGTTATCCTGGCTTGAATCAGTCTAGTGGAGCTCTGTCTCAACAAATGCATCTAGCCAAGTAATGAGGACTGTGGAGCCAAAGGGAGTAGTTTTTATTTTATGATTCTTAGAAAGGTTTGGTTTATTTGATTTGATTTATTTAAGTGGCTTGCAAGGAATTAGTCACTAAAATTACAGAGCACTTAAAAATGTTTGTGCAGTAACTAACTTGGTGATCAGCTGCAGATTTTAACTCTGCATTTATTCCCTTTGGTTTTGCAAAATTGTAGCTTAGGTCTTGGAAACACCTTCAGTAAAGAAATAGCTGCAACAATATAACTTGTTATTGACCAACTCTTTATTGTCCTCCTGGCAGAGGTGAACACAACCACATTTTCAATGTCCTCCCTTATGGAATCAGTAGAGCAAAATTGTCCTTCCACCACTTTACTGTGAAATCTAGTAGTTTAGTAACAGAACCCAAATTACTGTGAGAGACAGTTGATCCTGAGCTGCTAGATTTCATACGATATTGGCTTAGAATCACATAAACTTTACTTGTAAAAGATTTAGAAAATGTAACTGGGTCTGGGCAGTGAGGAGAGTAAGAATTGGCAGCATCTTAAATCACTGCAACTGTTTCTGAAATGAAAAACCACACAAGCCTTGGAATTCTAATCTGGCATCACAGTAATTTCTGTACCACATCTTTTTGTCATCCTTTACAAACCCCATGGAAATGGTGATAAGAGTGTTCAGAATAGAGACGATACTCACTCACATCCATTCCAGAACTACAGCCATTAGTCACTCAGGAGATAGTTTACAGAAAAGTTTCCCTTTTCCACCATATGGAAAAGGAGATACTATTTGATTTTTGCTTTGAAATGCAGCTTTCAAAAGGCTGAATTAGAAAGTCTACATGAAGAATGAAAGGCTAGAAGTTCACTGATCCTAAAATTTAACAGGTGTTATGTTTTTGTCCATAAATTGTCAGTTGTCCTCAATGAGAGGTAAAAGAATGTGTGGAGTTCTCCCTAGGATTTAATAAACTGTAATTACTAGCATGCTAGGGCTATGAAACATCTTCACAGAAATGCAGCTAGGAGCAAAAAAGGTACCAGACCAAAGAGGCTTTGAGGTTCAGTGAAAAAATGAGGGGCTCTGTTTCCCATTCAACACCATATATGTGCGGCATAAAAGCCACAGAAAACTGAGGAGGAAAACTCTGAAAAGACTAGCAGTTATCTTCCACTGTATTTTTAGCACAGGATCATAGCCAGTCAGCATCACTCAGCAGCCTCCCATAGTGTTCCTTGGTTCAGCCAGACAATCTAAAAGCCCAAGGAATGACTTTGCACTTGTGCTTGTACCAAGCAAGCTGCAGGAGGCTTTCCATCCTTGCTTAGCACAGTCAGTGGCACTAAGAGCTGTATTTGTCAACAGCTTTGTATTGCTCTCAGTATCATGCCAGTTATCCTTGCTCCTGAGGTTTCTGCTGGCAGCACTGTCCATGCTAATGCTGCTAACAGCACTGCAGCTGAATCACTGTGAGCAAAATTCTTCACAGTGCACCAGACTCAGGCGGACTCAAAATAGCAGTGATGCACTGTCATCAAAAAGTACCTGCAAGTAGAAGAGCTCTCATTAAAGCTGGTCAAAAGTTTCCCAGTGGGATCAGCTCTGCTTCTTGTATCTAGCTGGGGTAGACAGTAAATTTATCTTTTTAATACAGTAGTTTTGTCTAGAAGGCTGCAGCTATTTGCAATATTCACAAATGCACACAGTGGAGGGTGGAAATGTGAAAAAATACTTACCGGGAGATTTTTAGTGATGCTATAGTCAGAGTATTCACCTTTCCTTCACCAGCTGTGGGATCATGGTCAGGTCACAGATGTCACGGCATCTCTTCCCTAAGGCAAAGACAGAGGTATAACCCAAGTAGATGTACTGAAGGTAGCTTGAGACTAGCTAAAGAGACTATAGGAGATGATACACATAGGTCAATAAAGGCTCCAAAGCCCATTTGAAAATTCAGGTAAACATTCATTGTGCTGGTCACCCTGAGATGCTGCAGCCTCTTTCTCCAAACCACCTGCCCATAAGTTCACTCTGCAGTGTCTCTGCAGGCTGCAGTCACACACTGATTGCAGTATGGACATATCCTCAGTACTTTTAGTGGTCAAGCTCTCTACATAGGGGTGACTGGAAATCAGAAAGTATTTGTTAACATGGATTTTACATCCTCTGCCCAGGGGACTCTTTTGACACAAGATTAATCTCAAATGATGTGTGGAATAACAGTGCCTTTTTCTACATTAGTATATTCAACTTTTCTAGTGAGCAATACACTAACATTATCAAACATTCCTAATTCTGTAGTAGTAGTTGTGCACACATGGAATCCCTCTGAAGAACTAGCCGGCAAATTCTCACTCTATTTTAGTCCAGTCTTGTTTGCAGGTTCCCTGGTTGGAAGGAGGTAGTTCACTGTCATTTCTAGAGCAGCTTCCCAAAACATTTTAAATACCTTGATATGGCTTCCTCCACGTACCTCCCTCTTGAGAGACCCTGACTGAAGGCCTGTGCCTCTTCTGCTGGTAATTCAGGATCTTCTTTGCAGTAAGCCCTGTCCCAGCTTTTCTGTCTGTGCAGTTTATTAAATGCAATGTTTACTACTCAATTAAGACATTTTCCTGCTCCTTCACACCCACCAACAGTACCATTTACATGCTATATGAGCCTTAGGGTCTTGCTTGAAAGCTGAGATGTTATTGGATCTGAACAGCCAGGTATTTTGGAGGAGAGCTGCAAGCTCTAACCTTGCTTCAGATCCCTGCAGCCTTCTCTACCACCAGAGAAAGACTCCATGCTTCCATCCACATCCTGTGCTAGCCAGAGCCAAGCTGGCTCAGAGCCAGAGCTGGCACTCCTGCTCTGCAGCAATTAACCAAAGTGGCATCTCTTATGATGCTGCCAGTGAGACAGCACAAGGATGTTAAGTGCCTGCAGTTTATGCTCTGCCTCAGGTGTGTGTGTGGGAAAGATGCTAAGGATCTGGCTAGATCCTAACAAAACCATGCTCCAGCAGGTGCTTGCAACCCACAGATAAGGTGCAGAACCACCCCAGGATGCTGGCCCTGCTGAGCCAGCTCTGGGGGAAACCCCAGGCACCCCTCAGGAACACTTAGGAAGGTGTCCAGCACCACTTCATACTAAAAAATGGATAAAACACCTTGTATGCTGCAGTATGCAATTTTAGCCATATGTGTAAACAGGCATAATCTGTTCTTTTTCACTGGCCACAAGCATCTGTAATCTATATACCCACTGAATTTTTTTACTTTGCATTATTTTCCAGGGTACTGAACTCAAGTGATTTTTATATTTAAATTATTTAAAGGGTAATCATAAACAAAAAGTTTAAAAAATTATGCTGACATTCAATTCCACCTTGCCATCAACCATCATTCTCTGAGGTCTCAAATAGAAACAACATTGCCTTCCTCCCAAAACCCTCTCGCTGCCCTTGACAGGAGGGGATTTTATTTAATGAAGACACCCATACTTCAGTATAAAGGTGTCAAGTGAATTATTCATGAGCTCCTTTGTCTCCAAAGCATTCAAGCTGCTTCATCTCATTATAAAATTGTAAAAGAAAATTAAAGTTTTTTGTGAAAGTGCAGCTGTTGCTTTGAAAAGCATCTGTTTACCAACTATTACTGGGAGGCAGTGACATCCTAAGCTTTTGCTGTTAAGTAGCAGAAGTAAAAGACCAACAGAACTGGGCAAACAGATAACATTGGAGAGCAATGAGCACAACTGATAACATCAGCACTGTGAGGAAATCAATATTCAGATATTTTTAGGTGCTTCATGTTCTGCAATTAATATCTTGAGCAGTATTAGAAAAAAGGAAGAAGCTGAGCTTTTTTTCCCCTTCTGTATTCCCTTTTCTCTTAACTGTTCTTTACTGTGAGGAATTTTGTTACAGACCAGCCCTGTCATGAGTGCAGTACATTGATAGGTATCTTTATTTGTGAAGAAACCAATACAGTCAGCAGGGCCATACATAAACACAACCGTCTGCATTTCATCTGGTTTCAGAGCTGAGATCCACATGGGCTGATCCAATTACAGAGTAGAATTCCCTCCAGCAACCATGGGCCTTATTCTTGCCTCCTTGGCTACATAGTTGCTTAAATTTGCACAGATGTGTAAAAGTGTTGCAAAAGAAAAGATACTTCTTTTTTTTCTTGATGATATTTTAGTACTGTGGAAGTAGAAGCAAGCTGTATTATGAAATATGGCTAAAAAATCACCATACCTTTAGAAGTCAGACTAGACTGCATATATCTGTGCCTATGCATATTTGTACAGAGTAAGGCCACATCTACCACATTGCAGATTATCTGGTAAATACCATCATTATTTGGCAAGTATTAAAGAAAATTAAAGAACATATTTTACCTTTTTCAGCATCTGTGCCCATAAAAGCTAGAAATAACATTTTGTAAGCTTCTTGCTTGTGATATTTCCTAATTGTGAGGCACTTTATTTCTTAAACTTAATTTTTTTTTTTTTTGGAAGATATTTTACCTAAAACAATCCTAATACAATGAAATCTATTGTCAGATATAATTTTCAGTTATCAAAGCAAAGTAACATTTAAAAATGTGATCATAATCTTAAAAGTTCAAACATAAAGATAAGAAAATATATATTAATAAAAAATTACTCTCTTCAGTGTGGAAGTAGATTTCAATTACTCTTAATTAATTCTGGTTCTGCTGAGATTGGTGTCTGGTTTAACATAGCTGCCTTGCCAACTGCATGCTCCTTTCTTCCTCCTGAGCATGAAGATTTTTCTCAGTATTAATTTAACTGATAATATAAGGTTTGGCTAATAGCTGCTGTGGCAGCAATAGTGCTTTCTCTCCCTGTAGCATAGAATGCTGAATTTCACAGATGATCCAGGGAAGCAACAAGCAAGTGCTTTTGGAATTAGTGCAATACACATCTGTCCTGGACAGAACTTCAGGAAAGGCATGAGGGATCAACAAGCTGATTCCTTTCCATCACTAACCACTGAACTGCAGAAAGCAAGAAAAAAACCCCTGAAAGTTCTATAAAGGAAGAAGAAAATATTTCAATAATGTTATGAGATTGCTGTGCACTAGCTTGAGTGACTGCTGCAAATAAAACCCACTGCTGAAATCTTCAAGCCTTCAGAAGAGAACCTTTTTGACTAGAGGTTTCTGTCTATGTTGTGAAGGTAGAGACAGACCAAAGTTAGTGCTCCTACTGGAGAAAGTCTGGGGGCACCCAAATATCCAGAAAAGAGAGAAATGCAGGAAAGCCACATTTCAGAAATTTTGCTTCTCAAAATTCTTGGATTTTTTGGGGGTTTGTTGGTTGGTTGGTTGGTTGGTTGGTTTGGTTTGATTTTCTTTTTTTTACGTTAGGAATGCTGATGATTAAATTACTTTCCTTTTCATATCTCTGATGAGTTTTCTCAGGATAAGATAATTGGATTTTTCTGAATCCATAGGATCAAAGATTACTAGAGCTGACATTTAAAAAATCCAGAAAGGAGAATCTGTCCTTCTTGCAGACTTCAGCATCTATAATATTTGTCACACGGTTTTGATTTGTAACTACTGCAAGCAGCAGACTCTATGAACATCTGCTCACTGAATATCCCAGAAGGACTGGTTTTCTATCGTGCATTTCAAGCATCTCTCATATTACCCTGCAATACCATAATATTTTCTCTCCTTGCTGAAACGTTTTTAATGTGGATATCTTAGAAGAAATATACTTGTCTGAAAGCTGATAATTGCCTACATGTTTTTTTAATTCCTACATATTTTTTAAATATTGAAGGATTTTGCAGAACTTATACCCAGTCATCCTGCTTAGCTATTCTTTTTAGCTTTCTCTTTTGTTTGTATTTAATTTTCTTTTCATGCCATTTTTTATAACTGGAAAAGTTGTTTGACTTTTTAGATTATGATTTTTCATTTAGATGCCTGCTCAGGATGCACTGTTCCATGAAAGCCTCAATGACAATTCACTAAAATAGAAAATCATACTGAGATCAGGCCTCATCTGGCATGGTCATTTATTACAAATCTATTACAGTGTTATCTATCTTACAGTAAATTTTTAGACCATTAACCAGCACATGCTTAACTTAGCAGCTGTGTGTAGCCCTGTGTAAATTCAGTATCCTACATGGATTTTAAAGGTAAGCAAGTACAAAAAGATCTTGCTCTCAGGGTACAGGATTACCTGACTGTTTAAGTACCAAGAGTTAGTACAAGAAACACTCAGTTATGCTACAAAGCACAGTAAAATTTCCCTCCACTTTCAAAACCCCCATCCCATACTCTGGTTTTGACTGTAGATATTCATACTTTATGAAATTATTCATATTGGTTTATTGGTTTATTCCAATATTGCTGGTTATTAAATACAATACTGACAGCATAAATATGACATCGGCAACTACTCTTTTCTAGAAATAAGTACTCTTCTGTAACTATATAAGAACATACATTTCATAAAACTGTATCTTACTTACCTTGAAAGACAAAAAGAAAAAAAAAAACACAAACCCACCAAATCTTAGCAAAAAACCCCAAGAACCCTCCTTCCAATAAACCAACCAACCAACCAAAAAACCAAAACCCCAAAAACCAAAACCAAAAAAACCCAAACCAGGATATCTGAACAATTCTTACTCCTTCAAATTAACTACACTGCATGTTCATTAAATTATAACCAACATATTGGAAATATTCCTCCCTTAAAATATGCACAGTTTTAGAGAAGGCAAGCCTTGCCAAATGTTTATTTAAACTAAGTGCATAGTACAACAGTGTTCAGAAATACAACTGTTCAAAAATGCTTGTCTGCTTGCTAGGAAAGAGGGTACATATTCACTACAAACCCAGGGATTCCAGGAGCAAGGGCTTTGCTTTTGAGCCATCCTAGTTTGAAATGCTTCACCTGTGGCTTCAGCAGATCCCTTTGAGGTTTCCACAAGGCTACAAGACATGGACACTTTTAATAGCTTGATTATGTAAAAGCAAAACCACGAGACATCTGTGGAAGTTTTAATGTAGAATAGCAAACTTTCTTATCTCTAGCTGTGCTTCCTCAGGACAGAACTAATCCTGAGTTTCACTGCAGTGTTCCTACACCTGAACAGAAGGGACTGAAATATTAGTTATGAGCAGAATTGGAATGGTATTGTAGGAAATATTTGTAAACATCTAACTGACCAAGCACAAGAGAGCAGCTACATATCCTGTGGCCCAATTCCAATTGTTTTTTCTAATATTAGGGCCAGGAGCAGTTGATGTACCACACCCAGAGTAGTAAACAGGAAAGGCTGCATCTATTGCTTTGTCCTGCAGTGCTGTGTGACAAGGGGAGACACAGGATATGTCCAGGAGGATCCATGCAGGCAAGGGGAGACACAGGATGTGTCCAGGAAGATTCATGCATGCAAACCTGAGCTCTTCAGTGCTAATGCTCAGACAGGAGACAGGTTGAAACAGTGGAGAGAGCTTAAACTCTCTATGCAGGGATGTCTTTATTTTTTTTTCTTTTTTCCCTTTTTTTCCTTTATATTTGGTCCCCTTCACCCTTTCAGAACATCTCAATGCCCAACAATCTCACAAGAGATTGCCTGTATCTCACAGGAGATTGCCTGTATCTCACGAGCCTGCAGTGGGATTGGAAAATGTTTTCTTTTACTACTACTAAAGAATGTCTGCAGGGTTGCACAGCAAATGTAGCAAAGGTATGACCAGTACCACACTTTTCTGAGTTTCACTAAGATACACTCCTGAGTCACAAGCTTAATTTCTCTTTCTTGCACGCACCTTTCTTCACCATGATGAGATTTAACATCTCATCTCTGTACTGAATAGTAGTATGTCAGCTGTCAACTGCCTGGAATTCTTACTCTGAAAAAATGGTGGAATGTATATAAATGACAAAGCAAATAGTACTCTAACAATATTGAGTCTTTGCCAATCAAATACTGGCAATAAGAACACATGTAACTAAAAAGATAATATTTTTATAATATATAATTTTTATAATAATTGACATGATATGGGCTCAATAGCACAAAAAGTATATATCCAGAGACTAGGCTTTATTTCAAGCCTGATTTTATTCCTATTTTAAATTGTGGCTTTAGATACCTCAATATCAAATCCATGAGAGACTTTAAATATATTGCAAAGAATAGAAGCCATTTCTTTTCTCACATTGCTGTAAATTAAGAATACCTTCAGTAAAGTTGGTCCAGAGTTAAGAAGCAAGCTGGCAGTACTCTGTGAAGAGTGAGTCAGCCACCTCTATTCCCTCCTGGAGTCTGCAAGAAGGAGACATAGTTTGAAGAGGGATCTGGGGAGACCATCTCGCTCCTTGCTGCAAGAGGCTCCCAGGGGAAAGCTGTTCCTGTGACCATGCCATAAACAATTTGTGTTCTGTCTTCACTGTGACCCAGGTCAAGCTGTGTAATCCATGTGGGACCTCTTGTGTCCAACTCTACAGCTCTGCCTTCCTCAGGGGAGAGAGGCACTGAATTACCTCTGTGGTACCTTCCCCTGTTTGCTGGCTGCCGACCATGAACAGGCTGGTGATGTCTGGGCTGGCAGCGACATTGAGAGGCCAGATATGGTCTGTGTTATTTTTTCCTGTGTATCTCCTGGTTGTGGCCTCAGGGGCACTGTCTGTCCAAGGCTGTCCCTGCTATGGGAGGGCTTTAGCTGGTTTAAGTCTGGGAAAATGGGTTGTAAATAGAATTTATTGTTGGTTTATTTCCACTGTGTGTACTAACAGCAGAGGCCAGAGTGAATTGCAGCTGATTTGTTTGTGGTTTATATTGAGTTCATTAATTAACTGAAGGACAAGGTGGACTACTTGCTATGTTAAAATGTAACCAGGAAAATGGCATAAGGGAATAAAGTATTTGCCCAAAAGGGAACATATTTAGGTCAAAATTACATAGGAAACTTGAGACTGCAGTAGCAGCACTGAATGGTCGATAGGTTATTTCAAAACTGAACAGTCAATAGGTTATTTCATAACTGAACACTTATTAGAATTTGTTTACAAGTCTGAAGACAAAATTTTGAGTGGCACATTAGCTCCAGGACACATAGATGAGTAAATGTACAGTGATTTTTTATTTGTTATTTCTTCAAATGGAAAATATGTATTTTGCTTTGCATTAATGGCTTCATTGCAGTGATTAATGTCTCTGTGCCTTTCTGTGATTATTTTTCACTTAGGAGTGTGGTTACCAGTAACAGTTAAAAGAAACAAGCAATGGTGCATGAGCTGCCACACAAAGCACTAAGAGATTTTCATTAATTATCATCTGTGCTCTTATAATAGCCCCTTCTGCCTAACATGTGTTTCTCTCCTTGTCCATGAGAATAGAGTTAACTTTCAGAATATATTGCAAGTTGTACGTTTTAACTTGTGTGTGTGAGGAGACATTAATAAGTCCCTCTTTGGTTGGTTTTTTTTGTTTGGTTTTTTTTTTGGTTTTTTTTTGGTTTTTTTTTTTTGTGTGTGTGTGTGTGACTTTCAGGATCACATCGATTTTCCCCTGGCAGCATTTCTTGGTTCAGGCATTCAAGTGTCTGATGATAGGACCTTTAAGAATGATCACCCTGCAAAGTAAGGTTTGGTGTGTTCTGGGTGAAACCTGGTGTTTGAATAATTGCTGAAGGCTTTGTGAATTTTCTAAGTTAAAGGACAAATGATAGAGGAACAACATGTTCTAGTGCTTGGTTTGTTGAGTGACCTTTTGCTTCTGCAGAATGCAAAAGTAAGTGGATATTTCAAAACTAAAACTAAAATAAAAACAAACATGCACCTAAATTGTTTGTCAATTTCACATGAAGCCATTATTTTAAAAGAAATAAACTGGAGGCAGTGTGATGGAATCAGTGGAAATGCAGCTGTACTTTCCTGGAAAGTTACCTGAAAAGCACTGTACTTTTTTTGTCCTTGCTCTTACAAAGATGTGTGGATGGGCTTTGCCTTCTGCCACTAAAGCTCATACTATATGCATAAATCTTCATAAAAGGACTTTATAAAAAGACTCTCTAAACACAACTAGTTGTAATATCATTTTAAGTTACAAAGCTTTCCTGGAACCAAGAAACTACATACCAGTAAACTAAAACAATTCAAGTATTTCTTGTTTTCTAGAAAAAATAATGTCAGTTATGTAAACTGGATTGAAATTTGAGTTATGAAAGTATGGCTTAGATCTGTGTGTGGTCCTCTTTCCCTCCTTCCCTCCTCTCCTCCCAACTAATTAATATGTAGATATTTGTCAAATATTTTGTGATACAAACTCTAATTCTTGATTATGTACTCAGTTGCTTACAGAAAACAAACAACCTGCCAGGAATTGCATCTTCTGCAATATGCAATTTATGATTCCATCTGATTTTTGAAAACAATGAATTGGTCAGAGTAGAAAACAGTTACTATTTCTTAGTCTTTTTCATGCATTAACATTTCAGGTGTTAACAAGCTGGAGAATAGGGAATCAAATTGTATAGCTTATTAAGCATTTCTCCTGTTTTTCTTAGAAACAGGATCTCTTCATGTAAGCAACAATGCAAAGAAGAATATAAGTATTTGCATGCTGAATCTATACACTAAACAGCTTGTCAGGTATATTCCAAGCATGTCTGATACCATGGTCAGGAAACATGCCCCACCAGTTGCTTGCCATCAAAGTCTTCTTTGATTTTGCAAAGAAAGTAAATAAAAAGAATTGTTATGAGGAACAGTGGGTGAGAGTCACTTGAGCTGGTTTGGGAAAAGCTAAATCACAGTTTTCCAGCCAACCATTTGCATGAGTTTCCAAAGCTTTACTTGGAGATATATGTATGGAGTGTTTCCACTGTCAACGGAAAGCAGCTGCCAGACAGATCTCATGCCTTTTGGGCCAGGACAAGTCTGACATGATCTCAACCCTAAGACTTGTGAAATAACACATGAATTTGAGCAACTAGTGTTTGGTTGTACTGCTCAAATAAAAATTCCCAGGATCTCCTAAATACTAAAATATGGGGAGAATCTTTTTACTGGAGGTTATGTTTTATGTCATATTATACATGACAATTTATACCAATTTATATCCTGAACAAAAATATACCTATCATCCATATTACTGTTATTTCCATTAGCACATCTTTGGAAGTAGTATTTGTTTTGGTTGGGTTTTTTTTACTACGACCTCTGTCTCCCTCCCATGTGATCACACAATTGTTTGCAGGACTGCTGCTGGCTGACTTCAGAGTAAGTAATTGCATTACTAGTTGGGTGGAGAGGGAAGGAGGACCACACACAGATCTAAGCCATAATTTGATAAGTCAGATTTCAATTCAGTTTACATTACTGACTATTTTTTCCAGCAAAACATAAATACCTGAATTGTTCAGATTCTGATACTGATATGTAGCGTTTCTTAATTGTAGGGAAGCTTTGTAACCTGCAATGATGTCACAACTTCCATGTAAACAGGAAGGTTGAATCTCTCTTCCTACAATATTTGTATGGCTTTTGTTATCATTAAGTGCCTCTTAGTCTGAACTAATGTACCCTCACAAGAACTTTAAAGCACACAAAGGCCATAAATGTCCTTGCACAAGGCGCACTGGACTGTACAGAAAGTGCCTCTGGCACATGGGGTGGGTTGAAACTCCCCGTAAGGAGTGGGTGCAGCAGAGTAAGTCGGTGTGGCTGGCATGGCCGAGTGCAGAACACCTGCAGGGAGCAGGCAGACACCTGAGCAGCCCCTGTATTCCCCAAAGGCGAACAGGGGTGGTCAGCTCACACCAGGTACACCTCTCGGATCGCACTTACTTTGCAGGCAGCAGAGGTGTGGATTTCCCTGCCTCCTCCCTCAGCTTATGGTGGTTCACTTCTTTCATGTCTTGGAGGCAACATGTTGGAGATAACAACCCTGGGGTAGACTGGTCGTGAACACAGCCACTGTGTCATTTCTGATGAGAGTGGGCTGTATGGAGAGAGGAATGCAAGTTTTAAAGGTCAAGGAAAAAGAGAAAATTGTCCAAAGGAGATTAAAAAAAAAAAAAAAAGCAGCTGTGTGTGTGTTGGCAGTAAAGAGGTGTGGCTGGTGAGACAGACTATTGTGTTCTGGACAGTGTGTGTTTCCAAAATCTTCCTGCCAGAGTCCACCTTAAAAAAGCTTTGAAGAATTGGCTAATACATCAACAAAGATCAAATGGTGTCTGCTGGAGTGTTGGCAAAGGGCATTTTTGTTGTGATGAGACATCACAAGTATTGAGCTGGTCAGTTACAAATGAGCATTTTCAGGCACAGGAAAATGCACAATTAGCACAAATTATTCACAGTATTTTATTTTGCTTGTCAGGATAACATCTCTCCTGTTCAAGTTCACCTGGAAGCCAGCTGTTCTTCCATAAGCTAGGCTGAAGATATTTTATCATGAGAGTCATATAGTTAAATATGGCAATAGTTAGGTATGGCCCTACATCCTGTCCACATGGCTGGCACCATTTCCTCAGAGCTGTGCCTTGTACCTGGCTGGAGATACAGAAAAAGGCCAGTGACATGTTAGGATTCTCCAGGTGATGTACCTTGCAGCTGGGGAGGTCATTCACTCTCTGCTCTGCAGAGACTTCTTAAGAGGACTTGCTTAATTTTTTTGAGCTACTACAGATATTTGCCACTTTAAGTTGGACTACAAGATTCAGTTGCTGGAATAGTCTTGCCCTCCTGCATAACAACATGTTTTACAATGAGAAAATACCATGTCAATCTTCTGTCCCTAAAAGAAAAAAGATTTCTCCATAAAACTCCATCCTGAAACACAAGTATCAATTATTCACCTGCTAATAGCTGTATCTAACAACCCATTCAGCATTCCACACAGGCAGGAAGGCAGGAACAGATCTTCATTTTGGATTAGAAGAATTAAGAGTTTGCATGTTTTGTGCAAGTGAGAAGGAGGCACAGATATGTCGTGTGAAGATGATAAAGTAGCTTAAAAAAGATTTTAAAAAGAGGTAACAATGTTTGGTTAACAAGAACAGAAGTGATGAGCTAGTAATTTTTTTGGCTTTACAGACCATAAATTGAACTATTTTCTTGTAAAAATATTATGTAAAATTATTACATTTGGGTTTCATTTTTTTTTTCTGAATTAATAGTAAAGAAGCATATAAAAATTCAACCACACTGACTTCCCAAATGTTTTGCATTCAGGAACACAGGTAACAACGCTGGCCCGACATTGCTAAAGGTACAGGATGGAAACAAACAGGAGGTAGTCTGATTTCTCCTGGGCCAGGCCATGTCTATGCACCAAAGCTGCTGTGAAGAGAACTTGTTGACTCCTCCGTGGGTCACAGATATTTACAAGGATCACCTTGTAAATATCTGTGATTAGCTTATTCCTTGAAATTCCCCAGAGAACTGCTGGGAAGAAAGGCTGCAAAAAACAGTAAGAGACACACAAACAACCTTCTGGCTGAGATGTACCCAGCCCGCCCACCTCGGTGGTGACCTGCCTGACTTTTGAGGTGTTGCTCGACCTGTAAAGGGAACATTTACAGTGTCGCTGCTTACAAAGGAGTAATAAAGAGGAATCTCATCTCCTTGAACACGGGGCTCTTTGCCCTTCACGTTAAAGCAAAGACTAGAGAGAGAACACGGTGAGATGCTTCTCCCTCAAACCGTGATGGCTAATCGATTAGGACTCAGTGCAGGGTATCGAATGATGCCGTTTCTTTTCTGTGGTGCCCACGTGGCACGTTCAGCAGCAGGTGGTACTTTGAAAACGCTACTGGTGAGGGATGCCCCGTTCCTGGCAGTGTTCAAGGCCACGTTGGATGGGGCATTGAGCGACCTGATCTAGCGGGAGGTGTCCCTGCCCACGGCAGGGAGGTGGGAACGAGACGTTCTTTCAAGGTCCCTTCCAATCCAAGCCATTCCGTGATTCTACAACCTGGGGAGAAACCCGCGGGCTGCTGAGCGCCGTGAGCGCCGTCCGGCAGCGGGGCAATAGCGGGAGGCCCGGGAGCGCAGGCGGCAGCCGGAGGGGCCGCGGGCAGGGCAGAGGCGGGGCCGGCGGCGGCGGCCGGGGCACTGCGGAGCCGGCGCGGCGCTCACCGGGCGGGGACTGCACCTTCGCCGCCGCAGCGCGGCACCACCCCCGGCCCCCGCCACACCGCCCGTCCCACCGCCCGTCCCACCTCCCGTCCCCCGCCACACCTCCCG
>VXAX01007071.1:1223523-1348188 GCA_013399835.1 Leptocoma aspasia | reverse complement strand
AGCAGGGGCCGGCGGGGGGGTCCGTCCCCGCCGCTGCCGCCGCTGCCGCCGCTGCCGGCACCGGGGGTCTGCTCCTGCCCCTGAGCGAGACCGAGCAGCAGCGCTACTCCGAGCTCTTCTCGCGGTGCTGCCCGCCCCCCGAGGCGGCCGCAGGGGGGAGCAGCGTGGGCGAGCTGTTCCGGGCCTCCCAGCTGCCCCCGGACACGCTGCACCAGGTGGGTCCGGGGCTGTCCGGTCCGGCTTCCCCCGGAGCTGCGGGGCGCGGGCGGTTTGGGGGGTGCGGGACGGGACCTGCTCCCGCAGCCCTTCGGGAGAGGGGCTGGCGCTGCCTCCGCCGGGAAGTTGGGGGCTGCGGGCGGGCCGGTGTCTCTGCGCTGCCCGCGGGGCCGGGACGAGGCGCAGCCCTGTCGGCGGCGGGGCAGAGCGGAGCGGGGCCGGTCCCGCCCCGCAGCAGCGATGCTGGGGCTGCTCCGTGCCCGCTTGACTCCTCCGGACAGGCGCTGGCAGCGCCGGCGGGCAGCGCTCCGCGGTTCTGCCCTCCGCCCGGGCCCCGCTGTGCTCCCCGTGCCGGGCTCGGCAGCCGGGAGCGCTGCGCACCCCGCGGGCTCTCCGTCAGGTCGGTAGTGCCGTCGCCTTTCTCAAAAGGGCCCCGAAAGTCATAAAGGCAATTGTATGAAAGGACGTGCCGTTGTGCTAAACTCCTGGTTTACCGCTGAGGGTTTTTTCCTAAATGTTGTTTCAATGGAAAAAAAAAATCCGCAGGTAAAATGATGTTGCGGTGTTTTATGTCAGTTCTTGAGTGCGAAATTCGAGGGTCTCCCCGTCAGAGCAGCAGAGCCCCAGAAGTGGTCCCCAACAGGGGCTGTGAGGCGGAGCTCTCCTGCTTTTTGAGGAAGAGCTTGTCCGGGGTGGGAGAAAGCTTGTGCCAGCGAGTTTCCAGGAACAGGGAGGAACCGGACTTGGGTCTTCTCCACCTGCGGATTAGTAGTTTAACAGACTGTAGTTGCCCATTACTTCCTGAACAGAGACAGGATATTCCTGATTGTTTGTTTGTTTATTTATTAATTTAACTTTTCAGGAATTTTGCTCTTCAATAGCTTTTACTTATCGAGCAGAAAAAAGTTATGTTGAAATGGAGGTCATGTACCGAGGCACTGCCCAAAGGCAGTGAACTGCTGTCCTGATAGCTGGCAGATCATCCCTTAATGGGTTATATAAATTTGTATTGCACAGGGGATTCTGAACGAAAATTGTGGTGTTTCAAGGATATTTTTCTTCTTCCTACTTGTGCTCTTTAGCAGATCAGTAAAACAAAAATCTTACCAAGCACTGTATTATTACCTTGTATTGAACCATGCTGTGATCTTGATCTTGCAGATGAATGGACTGGTGAAAGTAGAGATTTAACATAGATACAGCACTAAAAGCGTTCTTCCTATTTCCTCTTTTTGCAAAGAGGAAGAACAGGACATTTAATTTCAAATAAAAAGGCTTATCTGAGTAGCCACTTAATTTTTCAAAGAAGTATGTAGAAAAACTTCTTATTTTCGCTATGTAGTTTCTTACCCTATCATTTAAGTAAAATTTATCATGTTATTATCATAGTTTGTTTTCAGGGTCGTTTTGGTACTAATGTGTGATTTAAGCCTGAAAATGGTGAGGTATTGATTTTGGTTTTGTTTTGGGGGGTTTTGTTTTTGGATTTGTTTGTTGGTTGGTTTTGACGTTCTGGGGGTTCTTTATTATTTTAGAGTATTTCCAGGTATATTTATGCTGTGGTGAGAACATTACTGGCAAAGAAGCCTGTAATTGGCTTCAGGAATATTCAGATAATAAGGCCTGTGGGATCTGGGTCTGTTTCTCTTTTTCCTTCCTTCCCTCCCCCTCTTGTTTATAGGGCACTAACCACAGTGGCATTCTGCTCTACTGCTGGTGTGCCTGTCCTCGGAACCCACCGCTGTCAGGTATTCTCACATTTACTGAGACTTAAGGAAAGATGAATTAATGGAATGAGTTAAAAAAATAAATTGCAAATGGGGATGTTTTGATAGGGAAAATCCCACGATGTTGTTTGAGACATTTTTCTGATGTTTTGTCTTATTTTATTCCAAAAATGCAATTTAATATTTTCACATTAAAAAATCCAACCATTCTAACAGTCAGGGGAGCAATACACAGAGATTCCTGGTATACGTTTTTTGCTAGTACAGGGAACGCCTATTTTAGGCTAAGACAGCTCATTTGGGTTAAGGTAACACGCTTTCTTTGAAACAATTTTTGGAGTATGAAGGTTTTTTGGGTTTTTTTAATGCTTTTAAAAATCTCCATCTGTCACTATTAGTGCTTTGTATACAGGCAGCATCCCTACTGACCGACTGAGAAATGGTCATGCTGAGTTTATTCATGTCAGAAATGGGGAGATTTGGTTTGGAAACCAATTCTGGATTTCTACTAAGCAGAGCCGGCACAGTCCAGAAGGTACTTAACACCATTCTCTGGCCCTTGCATGGGCTATAGCAAGAGACAGTTATGGATGATTTTGTAAGCAGTGTGCAATTTGCAGCTTTTTATTCTCAGGGCATTCATTGAGGAGTGGTTTTACAAACGAGGATGCTTCCAGAACTGACATTCAGTGCCGTGGCAGTCTCAAACCTGTGCTGTTGTCTTCAGTTGTAGTTGTGTAATAAGTGGAATGAATCTTTGAGAAAGAAGGAGCTTTTCCTTATACTCTTTGATTGAGATTTATTACTCATCAGGATGATGCTGATCATCAAGCATCACAGGAAATCTCCCTCCACTGCCTTACCTGTAATAGCAGGGTTTGCTGTCAAGACAAAAATCAGTGGGTGCATCCTAGATGGAGTAGTGCTGTTTGGGATGTCAGTTCCCAGGGGAAAAGCAGTGGTGTGTGCTCTCAGACAGAAACAGGCAAGGGTTTGGTTTGGTTTAAAGGTTAGTTGGCTTAATCCAAGAAGTTACATGGATGAAATAGGCTAGGTGACAGAGAGCAGGTAGGGAGTGTGAGAGCATGTGGCAGAAGAGGAAATGCTGGAATAAATGGAAAAAATCCAAGAACAGCCGGGTCAGCCGGAGCAGATGGCGTGCACCCGAGAGTCCTGGGTCTTGCTAAGAATGAAGTGATTGAACACAGATTCATTACACCCAGGCTCATTAAAGCCAGCAGTTCTGCTGGGCAGTAGGGTTCAGCAGGGCTTGTTCTGATTTCGCTTTACTTACAGACAGGATCAAACAATGAACTCAGCAAGAGTTATTTCGGTTCTGGAAAAAAGGTTGCAGTTAGCATTAAAATTAAAAATGTCAGACACTTCATAGGACAGAGAAGGGCATGACAGGGACAGATCAGCATGGGTTTTGTGGACTGTATAATCATACCTCCCCAGTGTACTGAAAGTCTTTGGCTAGACATATTGTTTGGTTAAAGACAGAGCCATTAAGATTGTATTTAGACCTGAACAAAGCCTAGGCAGATCTTTTACCAGGGGCATTTAAAGTAACTTTGCAAAATGTCTGTAATTATTTGCCTGAAAGGTGTATGCTCGGTTGTTTTTATTTTTTACAGTATTTATGTTGAAGGAAAAGGAGCAGACTAGTCATGCACCATGCACTTATGCAGATTGTCAGAATTAGAAGAAATTCAACAGCATCTGCTGGATTTATATATATATATACACATATGTGTTGATGAGGTTGAAAATGGTAGTATCTATGCTTTAGGCTCCTAACAAAGAGGAAAAGAACTGAATTTGTACAAAGAAAAAATAAATTTTGAAAAAAGTAAATGCTTTGGACTCACTGGGCTCACAAAAACATTGGTGATCCCACAGCATGCTTTGTTACATAGATCAATATCAGTAACCCTTCTAACAAGGGGAAACAGCAGGAGAGGTATGGGAGGAAGGCAGGAGACACCACTGTTGGTCATCAGTGGATGACTAAAACAGGTTTGTGTGGCCATGTGGGCAAACTCTCTGGGGTCTTGGGCCTATTCCTTGGAAGACCTGTTGGATTATGCTCCCCAAGTGCATTGGGATGTCAGTACTCCACGCTGATGGCTGTGCCCAGGGCTGACCATGGCTGGTTTGCCCTGTCTCACTTGGAGAGTTGATTTGTGACCTTGATTTGAAGCTGGCCACCAGCAAGTACATACAGCCTCTGCTGCTTGAGTCTGGGACCCCAAGTGTGTTTGTTGTAGGTGCCAACTAACAATGGGCTGATGTCTGCAGGCATCTCGGATAAAATAATGCTTTACAGAATCAGTGCCCTCTGATCAGCAAAGGAGAGATGCCTTGTGCTAGTTTTGCTGTTTGTTGACATTACTGTTGTCTCTGAATATTTTGTCTTAAGAAATTGAAGAGCAGAATTGGACTCAAGATTTACACTGAAATGCATATTTCTTTTCATTGGTTTCCAATTCATTTGATTAATTATCACTTGGTTGTCTGACAGTATCTTTACTTCTCACTTTTATAAACCTTAATCTTATTTGTGGACTCGGCACTATCAGTACAGAGATCCAATTTTCTTAGGAAAACGCATTCTTTCCTCTGCAAACGAACACACTGTGTTATTTTGAGCTCCAAGGATGACAAGTACTAATTGTGTGATGCTGGAGCTGTACAGGCACTGCATTTTTTAGCTGGGACTCTCCTTCCAGCACTGTGTGAATAGGGAGCACAGACAAACGGTCGTGCTTTTCTTCCACAGACTTCGTGAGTTAACTTGTGTTTATTGTGCCTTGTCTCTATAGTTACAACTCCACACTTTAACTGTATTGTGTTCAAAAAGCAGAAGTGTGAATAGACTAAAAAAAAAATTAGTTAAGTTTATATTTCTTTGGAAAAATGCCAGTAAGGATTGGCTTTCTGAAATTTATTTTTCTTAATTACGAAAGTATAAATTATTACCTGCATGATAGCTGGGGTGGAACTAACAGCCTGTTTCAAATAGGCAGAAAGGAAAAAGCACTGTGGCAGCTACAATGGGAGCTGTTTGAGTGGGGAAAGTTTGGACTCAATGTTACTTCACAAAAATAGAGTTCACTCTGTTGCAGCTGTTGACAGAACGTGGCATTATGCTTGTGCTGGCTGTGTGATTTTGCTGAGTGAACAGTTGATCCATCAAAAAGTGGTGTTAGAGAGAAGTTGCATCCTACTGACGTCTTTGAGTCAGGAAGAAACAAAAGCATGGTACATCATCGTGTAAGCAGTGCAGCAAGAGGAGGAAAGGGAAACTGACATTTCAGTATCAGTACTTCTGACCACAATCTCCTAAGCTGTCCTTGCCTTTCTGGAGTCACAAGCAAACTTGTGTTTATGTAAGTAGGAAAATGAAAAACCCAGATGTAAAAGCTACAGTAGTAGTATTATTAAGAAAATTTCTAAATTGTAACAAAGTAAAGGGTAAAACTTCACCTGGAGCTATCTTGCTGATGTGGTCCATTAAAAAAATAAAATGGCAGTCTTAATAAATCTTTAAACTATTTTTTATGATGTAAACTATCACTTTATAGTCACTGCTTACAAGATTAGCAGTTTTGAGTGCCTCAGTGTTGACATACACAGTAGATGATTGTAGAAGCCATTCCTTCCAAGTGTGTTTCAAATCACACTGTAAAACAGACTCTTAGACCTGCTTGTCACAGACATCCAGTGGGATAGTCAGAATTAGTCTGGTCAAGGCCTGCAGCCTTCAGTAATTAACCCTCATAATAGCCAAGTGTCAATTAATTATTTAATTTACCAAAAAAATAATGCTTTGCTGTGCCAGCGATTTAAAATAATAACAAAAGGGATGAGGGAAAAAGATCCACTGGGACGAAAAAGAGTTAACTTTCTTCATGAGAGGTTGCTGCAGTATGAATCAGGGACAACAAAGAATAGTTTTCATTTTTATGTTTTCAGTAAGTGGTTTTGTCATGGTACTTACATAAGTGCAGTGGGCTTCACCAAACAGTTGAGTATAACCTCTTCTGGTCTTGTGTATATCTACAGCAATCTGCTGTCAGTATTGTGATGTTTATACACAGATTGATGATGTTCCCACAGTCTGTTTTGCAAAGGAGATGTTGAACACAATTCACTTCAGTGGCTGAATCTGGCTCAAACACCCCCTGTGAAAGAGGGATGGTATAAATTCTGAAAACATGAATTTAGCTGAGAACTTAGCCAAGATAGATTCATGAAAGATGAAACAAGCATTTCTTTAGCAAGGAATCAGGATAAATTGTCTATTTAAATTAAATAAAATAC
Organism: Leptocoma aspasia; assembly: GCA_013399835.1. Taxonomy (NCBI): domain Eukaryota; kingdom Metazoa; phylum Chordata; class Aves; order Passeriformes; family Nectariniidae; genus Leptocoma; species Leptocoma aspasia. The sequence continues at coordinate 1,341,919 of VXAX01007071.1, read as the reverse complement.
TATGATTTGAGAAATACATCTGATATAATATTTGTAAAGCAAGATTCTTTGGTGTATTAACATCTGAACATACCAACGATACGGTAAAATAAAACATTTATGAGCCATATGTGCTAGTTCAACTTTTGAGACAGTCAAACAGTTTAACAGATGAGTTAGTGGATAATTAACTAGAAAAGGTTGCTGGAGTAGAAAATCAACTGTGGACAAATAGTAATCCCCTCTTCCTGAACAGAGGGAATATTTTCTTTATCCATGGTATTCAGCAGCATTATTGGGTGACACTGCATGAAATTGAGTACTCTGTTGGGAATAACTTTTTTTTTGTTTATCATAATTTTTAAAATTTCATTATTATTTTTTATTCATGCCTTTTAGATATGATGATGAGGTGGAAGGATGTGGTAGATGAGATCTGTTCGTTTTGTGATCTGGTAGGACATAGTAACCAGAATAATCAACTAAATCATTAACTGCAAATTATATTTACTTCATTTATCAAAGTGTTTAAAAGGCAAAATATGTTTATAAAGTTCCAAATCTTTGTATATATAAAAAAAATGTAGCTTTTGGTTTTTTAGCAGATGAAGACTGTATTTTTAAATGAATTCCAATTTTCAGCTAAATTTAACTTTGCATATGTCATACATATCCACATAAGTAGGTGTGTCTCTTATTAACGATTATAATGGAGCAAATTTCTTATAAAGTAAGAATTAAGATGTATATTAGGTGATGTGGTTGCTCAAATATATTTTAAATTATTACTTTGTAGTAAGAGCAAAGTGTTACAGTATTTTTTTTCAAAAAGTAAGAGTCTTGTTTTAATGATGACCAACTAACAAGACAGGTCTTTATCTATATAATTATGAAATTAAGGTCTTATCTCTTTGGACTTAAATAATGTTTTAGATAGCTTAGTTTTCCCAAAAATCTGCCCTGCAAACACTGAAGTTCAGACACTTGGTGCTGCCAGTTGTTTCAGAGTGGGTGGTACATCTGCAGAGGGATGTTGAAGATGCTGCTCTGTACCCTGGGCACTCTCTGGTCTGGAACAGGCTGCTTAGAGCCACTCTGAGGTTACACAGTGGCTGCCTGTTAAATCATCTCTTGTGCCTGTTGGGGCCATGCAGGCCTTTACAATGAGCACACATTGCTGAGCAGAGCTACAGGTGCACCCCATGTTCAGCACTGTGAATGAAGCCTGCAAAAAAAGGGGGGTCTTGAGTAACTTTCGATAGCTTGACTACCAGAGCACATCTTCAGTGTTTTCTTCTGCTTTATTTTTTATGTCTGTAGGATTTTTTTCTGCCCTGCAGTCTTTCCCCCATCCAAAAAAGCTGCAAATACTTGTTCTAGTATTTTAGCCCTGCACCTGTGTAGTCCTCCAGTTTGAATATGCAGGATGGGGTGGGTCCCCTTCACTGCCAGGCAGTGGTGGGAGATGCTCCTTTGGGCCGAGCCATAATAAAATGCTGGATTTGGGCCTCATAATTCCCACTGGCTTGGTGGCACTGAAAATTTAGTGTCGGCTAATGGGAAACACTTGGCTGAGCTTGAATTCAAACTGTCTGAACACGGTTCATGGTGTCTGCTTGCTCACTCCAGTATGAGTCATGAAGCTGAATTCTACTTTCAATAGCAAATGTCTGTAGCATTACTTTATTATTATGATTATAAATTTCAAGTGTTTTTTTGGCGTGAGCCTTTCAAATTAATTTACCTTTTTTTTTTTTAATCCTTTCTTTTTCTTAAAGTCTCTTTCCACACCAAGAAACATTAGATCAGCTTTGGCATAGGCAACATTTCACATTTCATGCATTATTTACTTCTGGCATAATTTACACAATGATGTCCTATGGAAGCCAAGATGATGGTATTCGGAACAAAGCAATGTGTCTAATCATTTGCAAAACTGGGTGACTGCTGTGGGCTAACAAACAGAGTCAGAATTATTTTGTCACGAACAGTAACAGCAGTGGAGCAGTAAAAGGTGAAGTACTTTGAGATTCCAAATGCCAAAAGTAAGAATAAAAGGGGGGGAGGCTGAAACTCGATTGTGTGATTCTGTATGTATTTAAATTTTTTTTTTTTTGCTTTCCCTCCTCTGAATAATTGCTATCTTTATAAGAACATCTGTGTATTTTAATAGCCATAGGCTGCTTTTCCTTTATTGTGTACAGATAGAATTGAAAATACAAATTGTGGTAGAAAATGTGCCATAAGTGCTGGCATACTTTGCATGGGCACTGGAGACAGTGTCGGCTTTGACTCTAGCATTGCTGTTCTGAAATCCTGCACTCTTTAGCTGGAATGAGGACCAACCCTAGGTTTGGACACAAACAAGTAGATTCTCACTGACTGACGCATTTCTGCACATCAGGTGCAAGCGTTTTGGGTGAAATAGTGTTAATTTTAGTGGTGTGGAAGAGAAAAAATTTAGCCTGCTTTTCCAAAAGATGTGTTGATTCCAACTAGAGGTAAATGGGATATAAGACCAAGGAAAGGCAGGAAGTGTCTTCAGCATATACCACGTGCACTGGAATTAGCAACAAGGGTACACCTTCAGTTAAGAAAACTTTATACAGCTCTTCAGTCTTATAAAAATAGTCCATTACTGTCAACTAAAAAAGGGTTTTAATAAATGTTATTGCTTAGGATAACATAACTGCACAATTGTAGAAGATAATGTTTTGTGTGTTTGCTCCATTACCTTTAAAAGGACCTGCTGTAGTTGTAAGCACTAGGGAAGTGGACTCAGGAAACATGGCAAATATGATAAAACAGGAGAGGTACAGGAAGCATCCAGGTTTTATTGGGGTAGCCAGTCCAAAAATCACATAACAGTAACTATGGAAGAAAGAAGCTAATTAAAAAAAATATTTTGATGGAGTGGGAAATATGTTTGTAAGAGATTTGTTTGTGGCAAAAATGCATCATGTGTCACAGAATTTCTGTTTTCTTCTGTATTATTTAAGTCTCATTTTGTCTGAAAGTGGAACAAAACCCAGAACTGCATTTTTATGGGAAATGCCAGAACTTCTTCCAGTCTTCTAGGGCAAATTTAATGATCTTTGCAAGAGAAGTTGCTTTGGAAATGTTTAAAATCTTGTAATTTGTTGAATTAAATCAAAACACCTTGATTTGAACTGCTTGGATGTTGAAGCACTGTGACACCTTAAACACATGAATTTTGGGATAGAGGTTGTTCGTGGGCATCACCTCTAATTCCTTTCTGTTCCTTGCACTAATTCTGCCATTACAGATAGAAGTGGTGGTGACCAGGCAGCCTGTTCAGAAGGGAAACTGAGGTGCCTCAGAGATGTCACCTGCTGAGGAACCACAAAGGTGTGAAACATCAAAACAACAGCTTCCATGGGACTCCATGGTACCTTTGTGTTAAGGTGACCTGGAAAGAACCCATTTCATTTCCTGGTAAAAATTTGAAGGGTTCATTGGAGTGTAGCAGATTTGGTTTGGTTTGGGGTTTTTTTTTTTTTTTTGAGGAAGAGATTCAAGATGTTGCAGTATTTTCATTTAGTCTGTTTCAAGATGACTGGATCTGCTGGCTACCATCTAGCTGGGGAGGATTTATTACATTTTTTGTGTGGTGGTTGCTACTTCCTGGATATTAACTCCAGTGGTTTTTGCAACTTTAAATGCTTTCTGCCACTGCTTTTGCAACTTTAATGCTTTCTGCCACTGCTTTCAGAATGAGGGAGACACCACCTGTCAGATCTGCCATGCAGAGTTGTCCATAACTCATTCCGATAAGCAAGAAACAAATGTTTAAACCCCTGAAGAATGAGCTTTTTCTCTATTGTTGCTGAAGGTTGTGGAAGACCTAGATAATTGTAGATAATTGTAACTGCTAGAAGTGTTCTCCTATTTAGCTACGTGGACGTGTCCCATGTAGGACCCATGTTCAGGCTGTCTCTTCCGTAAATTCTGTATTAATGGAAACAAATTTTCCTTTGGACCTAATATACAGTAATACCCTTTTAAAGAAGCGTGAGAAGAAGAAAGCCTATTCCAAAGTAGGCAGTACATTTCTGCAGGTCATGGTGGGCTGATGTCTGGGTTTGGTACCTGTGAAGTTCATGCCTCCCAGCAGCTTTTTGTGCTTCTGGTACTTAGAGGAGATCCCCTATGGTGCTGGTTGGAAACATAAAGAATAGATAGGCTGAAACGAGTTTTCCTTTTTAAGAATGTCTAAACGAAGACCTTACCTGAAGCTGAGGGAGAGAAGTAGAAGCAGGACAGCAGTGAATGTCATTGCAAGCAGTGGATGTGAAAGGGATTGGAGGAGCCTGAAGGAGTCATCCGGGTGGCCAGTGTTTATTGGGGCTTCTCTGGTTTGGGAGGAGATCAGAAGGCAAAAATAAACCCAATTATGTTGTTAACAGCTGCTCTCTGTTGTTAAGTAATAAAAGGCAGGGTCCAGGAAGCTGCTTGTTTCTGGTTTTTATTAGATGCTTTAGGTATCATGGTGATGAGCAGGTTGTAAATATAAATGTCTGCTGCAGATGGAAGATGAAACAGGCTAGAACCCAGTAACCTTTAAAGAGAGATAGATAACATAAGGTTTAAAACTGTGCTGAGATCTGAAGCTTCTGACAGTCTTTGAGTAATCCCTTGGAAAGCCTGGCAACAGCAAGAGAAGGACCAAACCCAAAACAAATAAGCAACCCCTCAAAATTCCCTAAAACAAACTAAATTTTGGTGCCAAAATCTTACCCAGTTTTTAGGTTGTGTTTTTCACAAGGTGCTGCCAGGGTTAGAAATGAAGAGAGCCTCAGCTTTCTGTTTTCTATGCCTGATATATGATGGAGATGTACCCCTGTAACAAATGGCATGCTTGGGGTATTTTTGCAGTTGTATTATATCCTACTGCTACCCTTGCTTGACCATGGACTTCTTTTAAAAAACAGCACTATATTATTATTCTGGAGATACAGTATACCTCTAAAATAATACAGCTGTGAAGTCGTGTCTGTCAAAACATATTTTGAGTGTTGTGAGAGGAAGGAACCAGGATGGGGAGCCTGGGGTTGACGATGTTACAGCACCTGCTACCTCACAGCATGACAGGTCCCAGGGTCACTGGCCAGAGCAAATGTTTCAGAACAAGAAAGAGCAGCATTGGGCAGTACTGATGTCAGCAGGAAAATAATTCTTAGTGTTATTTACATCAAGTTATCAGTCCCTTATTTTCTTTCTCCCTCTCTCCACCCCCTCCTCCACCCACAGCTGTATTATAGTAATTATATCTTTTATTTGATCTAGTCTAAATCAGGACTGTCCTTGAAGAGTATATTCTCCAAATGAGTATTTTTCCATAGGAAATACTCATTAGCTGTTTTTAGATTGCATTACTTACTATGCATATATTTGATTGCAGGGGAAGTGCAAGAGGTAAAGCTTTAGTTAAGTCTAGCAAGGCACTTTGTTTCCATATAACTACTGAATTTAAGCCCTGCAACAAAAGAGATTACTCTGGAAATGGAATGAAGGTCTTCTGTTCAGGTACTAAAGGATGGACCTTAAAGTAAACATCTCTGAGGGAGGGAAACATCCAGAAGGGCAAAAGTAAAAGAGATATTTGTGAATATTTTCTTTCTTCTTTCCCTTTCTCTTTCCCTTCCCGCATAGTTTAAATTTTATCGTTTAAATTATTTGGCAATATGTAAGTGCAAATATTAGTATCCATCTAATTCATAGTTGAGCACCATAATACTTTTATAGTCCTTCTAGTAAGTTGGTCAAGGTAAGTTTCAAAACATAGGTGTTTCACATTTTAATGGAAAGAAAGAGAAGCAATGTGTCAAGGGCTGTCGATGTGAAATACATTTAAATAAGTGGATGAGTGGTACTATCTAGCTTTATGTGTTCCTGATTCCCATCCATATGGAGAATTATGGTAATATAGAGGGCCCTAAATTGAGAGTTGCAGGACCATCCTATGGGCAAATTGGCATTGGCCCAGAAAAGCATTCCTGCAGTTTTCACAGCACTGTCTCATTGAGTGGCTTGGGTCATATGTGACTCTACAGAGAAAAACTTTGTTTGGAGCAGTGAAATTATTTGGGCCAACTTTAAATACCTGAAATTCTGCTTTGCTTCCTGATGACACTTTCAAGACATGTCTTCCAAGAAACATTGTACAGAAATTTTCCTTTGTAGAAGAACGTTAAGCTATTTCAAAAACATTTCACCATTGCTCTAAGATGGCCAGGGCTATAGTTTTATGATGAAAGAGCATAATGGAATTGTATAGTTCCAAGGAAAGGTGATTGAGTTGTAAGCTAATACACATTGCCATAGAGGACCACTTCCCAAACTTCACACTTAAAAATGTTTAACATCAAATGGCTTTTCAGTACTATGTAATATCAAACGTTTCTTTTGCTTTGCTGCTGATGTTTCTGTTCTGTTAGAATTTTCTGTTAATGCTTTTAATGATAGTCTTGGATTCTGTTGAGTTCCCCTTTTCTTGTGGTCCGTCTAGAACTGCTGCAAGCACAATGTTAGAAGTACTTATTGCAATAGAACATTCAGTTTACCCCTCTGTAGGAGCAGTAGCTCATTTATTACCAAGGTTGCAAGGAGAATATGAAGGCTATTTATATCTTTGTGTGAACACCCATTGGTCTCATTAATCATTAAATGGTCAAATGGCTGAAGACACCTTTGAGTTTGTGAATGTGTAATGTATACTGCAGGAAAGGCATCCCTTGTCTGGTTCCACATTAGGGGCTGGCTTAACATGTCACCCTGTTCTTTATTCAATTAAAGATTTTATCTCCTAGCAATGGCGTATCAACTAATGGTCTTTTTGTTATCACTATATGACTAACCACAGACATATATTCCTGAAAGGTTTTGCCATTTCCTACATAGCTGTGTGCTTTCAGCCAACAAAAAGACGTGGTCTCCTTCATTACTACTTATTCTGCTTTACCTTTCTTACTGTAATCTAAAATTTGTCAATTTCCTATGTCATGGGATGAGGTTTCTTTGGTCTGAATTTCGAAAGAGTTGAGGCTTGTGCAATGATGCTATTAATTCAGCCCTGTAATAACTTCTGAATTTGTTAACTATTTCAATAAAATTTCAAGGAAATTGAGAGACTTCGAAGAGTACCTAACAGTTGTGTGGAAGACTAAGTCATCTGGTAAAAGAAAAGCCTATTAATTTTGCTGCTGAGAGGAATGTTCCAAAAAGAAATCAGCACATATTTAACATTAAAGAACCCTTATAGGAATGTCACCTCAAGACAAGGGTCTAGAGAAAGTTGGGGTTTATTGGTTCTGCTGCTCAAAGACAGCTCCTTGACCGATGTAGGCTGCCCAGGGAAGTGGTCAAGTCACCATCCCTGGAGCAGTGCTGGATTAACAGTTGGACTCAATTAGGGTCTTTTCCAAATAATTCTATGATTCTAAAGAGTGTTGTGGGCATGAGATAAAAGATGGCTGTAAAATGGCATTTTAAAAATCACTGTAGTAGTGAGTTGAGAAGAGCAAAAGGGACAGGCGAGTGTCTCTGTATCTGCTCTGTGTCACTATTTTTGTGCCCCTCTTTGCTCCCCCATCTCTTCCCACAAAGCTCCACCTGCACTGCTCTTTGTTCCCCCAGTTTCCAGCTGGCGACTTCCAGCAGCCAAGAGAGCTGCTGGTTCAGCACTTCTCTGCATCTGCCAGGAAATAAATAAATAGAGGGATGAGAAACGGAAGGGATGTGTTCTTGTTCTTTTTGTCAGCTTTACTTAGGGCTTTTTTTTAATTGTATGCCTTGCTAAAATGCATTACTTTGAGAAGATTTCCTTGAAACTAGAGCTGAATCCTGTCGCCTCCTTGGTTTCCTTAGTTTTCTGGCATTAAGAAAAATGCAAGTGCTTGGACATTGGTGGAGATGGATTCTCATATATTCTAGTATTAAATAGGCCACAGCCACTGAGAGGTTTAATGTTGTCCCCTAAGGGCTTGCCAGGAGTTCTGTTTGCAGGCACCCCTTGCCCATGGAGTGCTTTGCAGGATGATCTGCACCTGCAGCCCCATTTGATCACTGCAGGGCTTTGGGAGCTGTCTGTCCTATAAATTCCCTCTAACTCCCCATGAAGCTGAAGACAATGTGCCCCAGCACTATTCTTATTCCTTTTGTGCCAGTTCTTTCTCCCAGTGTTTCCAGCCTTTGTGACTGCCATCTGCCTGGGAGCTGGAGAGAACGTCTGTTCCTTCCCCCTCACCCCCCCCCCCCCCCCCCTTTTTTTTTCTTTTAAATTGTGCTTAGGCCCAGGTTCCTGGTGACCCCAAGTGATGTCTCATTGAGGGTTGAGTTGAACAGGTGGATTATCCTTGGCACAACAAGGAGATGAGCCCCTCACACACAGTGGGTCAGCTCAGCATATTGCAGTTGATGGCTACTTCTAAATTAAATACCCAACATCATTGCCATTTGCTCTTTCCTCACTCGTTTGTGTGAGGAGGCATTAATTTCTTCAGCTATGTCTAACAAGTCTGGATCATTTAGCATTGGTTTCCCTGCAGGTTTCACTGCCTGTGGTGAGAGAACTGCCCTAGTTGTGCTGGTGTGCAGGAGATTATTCTGCTTACTCAAGTCTCCTTTGCAGCAAGATTGTCTTATTACAAAACATTTCTCTTGTGATATATCTATCTCATTAATTATCTCCATATCTATTTCATCCTTAATTAAGAGGATTGTGGAACCTCCTGAAAGTATTTACAGATTTTTTTTTAATCTTTAAAAAAATCCAGTGGTTTTTATTATGAGTAAAAATGAGTAATAGACTTTGCTTAATTTCTTACTGTTCCATTGCTGTCTGGTTTTTTTTTTTCACTTGGAAGGAATATTTGTCTTACTTTTAAATTTTTGTTATAGAAATGTTTAAGTGTAAACATTGCAGGAAAATACTTTTTTGTACAAAACCTGCACAACTATGCCCAGTGGAATTTAAAAATAACAAACTCCACCATTCATTTCATGGCAGATGTATTTTTGGTGATACTTAGGCTTGGAAAAAAATTATGTAAGGTTATCTAATTATGAGCTAAACTTACCTTGACTATGTACCTTTTGACTTTGTAAATGTGTTTTTAGGCCTTGAGCTGTATAAAATGCTTGTGACGTGTTTGTTTGAGAGACTGTTTGGAACGCAGAATAATTTCAGAGATATATGCTCGTGTTTAACCAGCTTCCCCAGTCTAGAGAGATGTTTGTGCACGTTCTGGAAATGCCAGGGCTGAGCTTCCTCTGAGAAGCAGGATACAAGCACTGGGCAATGCACAGCTTCATCCCTGTAGCCCTGCTCAGCTGGGTCTGGTATTCCTCTGCTCCTTGCTTCATTACTGACTCTGCTGCTTTTGGAACAAGAAGCTCCAAAGAGAGGAAGACCAGTGAATCTGGAGTGATCAAGGATCCCTTTAGTGTACAAAAGGAAGAGGGTTTGATCATTAATAAGAGAGGCTGCCCAGTAAGACCAGACTTTGTCATTTTCACTTTTCAAAGTATGACAGAATAAAAGAAAGGATAATCAGTAAAAGCATGTCTGAGGTTTTTGTAGATGTTAGGTGTCATTGAAAATTAGTTATATTTCTGTACTTTTTTCTTGAAATGGCTGCTGAGATAGGCACCGGTGGACACAGTCTTGTCTTTCAGGACTTAGGACTTGTGTCCTAAGTTGCCCCTGGGTTGCCATCCCTTGCTCGTGGCCTTCCACACTGCCTTTTCATAGCAAAAAGGCAAGTGGCAGCATGAGCACAGCATAGTACTTTTCATGGGCCAGTGGTAGCAGAAACATTAACTGGTTCAGAAACAACTTGTGACACCTGATGGCTGTGTCAGCACAGAGAAGGGGCTGAGCTGTGTCAGCAGTACTGATAAGACCTGTGAAAATCATGGTCTGGGAAATGCTTTTCTTGACACCTCTGCCCTTCTTTCAAACCAAATGGACACCAAAGCTTATGAGTTCTGAAAGGTATTGGGGAGAGTATTGTATGGTGCAATAACATCAGCCACATCTTTACAGGAGGCTGAATAATCTACAAGCATGGAAAGGACCTTGGACAATCCCTAAATACTCTCTCCTGCCCATAGCAAAATCCCATTGCCATGTATTGAGCAATTTGTTAATCTTTGGTGCTAACTCTACAACTTTTATAGGTAATGGACTCTACTGCTGCCTTATCTTTGGGTTCAGGGTTGTTTTTAAGCCTGATGTTGTTTGTATCCAGTGTACAGAGGATATAAAGAACAGATTATTCCTCTCCTCTTTCAAGCCAACTGCTACCATGCCTCCTTTTAGTTTAGTGCTGCGAACTGACATTTACATTTGGACATTTCTGCAGGAAGTCTTGGGAAAGTGCAAGCAGAGAAAGTTTGTCATCAAGAATCTTGAGGTAACATTTGCTAGTAAGACAGAAAACAGTGCAAATGGTCACATCAGATGGAAGAATAAAGCCCATATGGGAGTGATTCTTCAGAGAAGTGGGAATTCCACTGTGGCTTTCCTCTGGGTTCTGGGGAGTCCCTTGTGCCCCAGGCACACTGGTGTGTAATCAAAGGCCCTGGGGAGCTGCAGTGCCCGGAGAGGTCCTCCCTGTGGACAGGACTGCCCATTCTGCTGATCACAGCCACTGGTCACAGCCCTCAGGACAGTCAAAATGCATCAACCAACTGCAGCATCTTTACTGCCCATCAGTGAATTGTGTCTGGGGTCATCGCCTGCCCCAAAACTGTCTCCTCGCCCCAGTGGGCTAATCCATAAAGAGTTCATGAAGATTTTGAGGTTCATTAAAAGCATGTTAGTTTCCAGCAAGGCAGGGTTGGAGTTTCTACATGTGTTGAGATGGTGGATTGTGTTCTATGGTGTGTTCACCTGTGTCTGTGTTCTTTCCTTTAAACTCTAATTTTGAAAACATACTACTGTTAGTGGCTTCCTTGTGTGGTCATATACACTTCTTGTCCCTGAAACCAGCATTGGTTGTGGACCAGAAAATAAAAGCCTCATAACAGTGCCCAGTGTTCAAAGGGCCCTCAGCTGGAAATACTGGCACCAAACTGAACAAACAACCCCAAAATTAAGATTAAAACCCACACAACCCCCCCAAAAGTTGTCCCTCTGTAAGGGAATGAATTCACAGTAAATTCCTTGTGAGTCAGAAATGTTTCCTATTAATTCCTTTAAAAACAAGTCATATATGAAGCTCTTGGGAGCAAAATAAGTTGGATGATTGCACCTCATATGTCTGTCAAGACTTACAGATGATCAGCAATTACTATGCAAACAATTTAATTACAGAATGCTTAATAAGGAGACTTAGGAAAAATGTTAAACTCTAGAATTGTTTTTTTGTTACCTTCCATTTTATTCCTCCTATTCTCAAAGTTTTATCTGATGTGGACTCGTTCAATGTGTTGGGTTCCATATGCTGCACCCTCATCTGTGGGCTGTGTTGTAGGTTGGGACCCAAACGGACTGTAAATGTCTTGCTCAGGAATCCAACTTGAACCCTTCCCAAAGATTTTGTAGAAAATCAGTTTCCTGTGGGGAGTGTCAAGGTTTTTAAGGTTAATACTCTGTGGAAGTGCCCTCAGCTTTTTTAGCAAGAAGGGAAAAAAATAAATCTGGTATTCTTATGCAATCTGAATTAAATTTGTACTGTTGATGTGCAATAAGTACCATTATATACCTCATTAAAAGTTGTTGTTTAAAAGGACAAAAGGTTTTATATTCTTGCAGTTTGAATTAATTCCTTTTGACATTAAAGTATAGTGCCAAACATTTTCACAGTTGTGGGAATTATTATTGTGAAAGCAGTTCTGAGGGATTTAAAACAAATAAGAGCCTGGGTATGGTGCCCAAATATTGTGACATTAAAAAGAAAGGTACAGAATACAAATAAATTCTATTATAAACTGTAGTTTAATGGAGCCATTTTTGCATGACTTGTTCATTGTGAACAAAAGGTTTTCTATATTTCTGAATCTGTAAGGATGAAACATACAGGTAAGCAAATAAGTTTCTAGAAGGGCATGGCTATTTTAAGACTAAGGTTGTCTTTCTGAAAAATATTTTTTCTAGTTGGTGTTCCTAACTGTATTATTTATGTGGCATTTTGAATGCTTTTTCTTGCGTAATGCATTGTGACATTTGCAATTGTCATAGGTTTTTTTGTGATTGTTTGCATAGGAACGTACAGATTAGCAGTAAATTTGGGTAGTTCTTCGGGTTTATTTGAGAGAAAAAGGTAGCACAGCTTATTTGTCAGAGTTAAAATCATCCTGGTTTTGCACGTACCTCAAGATCACCTGAATCTATAGGCATAAAATTCCTCAAAGCTGTGTGTCAGTATTTTACATATTTTATATATATATATTTATATATATATTTTATATTTTATGTGTCAGTATTAAATACCCTCTTTGGGCCAGTAAGGTACGTACAGTGCTGAGAGTCAGAATTATTTGTGACATCAGTCCCAGACAGGGTTTTGAAATTGTAGTGAGTAAGTGCAGTGTATCTGCCATACATGTTGAGAAAAGGCTTTTATTTTTTTTTTCCCCAAATATTTTAGAAATTTGTTCTCAGCAGCAATTTTTCTGAGAATTAGGAAGTTTCCATTTTTTAAGATGTATAACGGACAGTGCTACTTTTAATTTCTTGTTGGTAGTTAGAGTAGGCAAGTAATTTTAATTCAGAACTACTGTCATACCATAGATTATTTTAAAAGTTTTTTTTCTAATTAATTTTATCTTACTTAAGAGTCTTTCAGATAGTACTGCAAAATGTGTAGACACTGATTTGTTTCTAGAGAAAAAGTGCTTGTGGGTAAATAATTTTATTTCCTTTTTCTGCTTAGAACAATTTTTAGAGGTTGAAACTCCTCTGTACAGATACCGTAGAGAAACCTAGAAAGTTAGTATGGCTAAGGACTTGAAGAAAGAAAAAACTTGCATTCATGCTCATGAGCAATGAGCCCACAACTGTGGTGAGAAGCAGATCATCAGTGGATTTTTTGTTTTCTTGGTGGATAGGTCACCAGGAGAGCAGATGTAAAACTGGTATTTTTCTCCCACCCCTATGCAAGCCCCTGCAACTTAAATGCCTCCTTCTCCCCCCAAAAAATTCCCAGTATCTTGCATCAGCCTTTCTCTCCCTGTCAGCCTGCCCTCAAAACCAATGATGAAATGTAATCTATGTCTATTTTAAGTATTTACACGTGAAAAACCACTCCTGCTTTCTGACTGTAGACCCAGTTTCAACAGCAAAATGAAACAAAGCCATAGTTGAAAAATTACAAGTGAAGAAATGTGGCAATAATGTGTTTTCTGTTGTATTCAAATATATTCATTTTCCATTTAAACTTGTTTTCAGTAAGATCTCAATAACAGGAACATCTGAAATTTAATTTCCTAGTGTAAAATAAAACTTGAGATATCCCAAACTGACAGCACTTCTTGTGGCAGACTTGCTGGGCAGCAGCTGGGGAGGTAGAGCAATATTGGTTAGGTGGGACCGGAGTGAAGGGCCGTGTTGGGAATAGGACTTCCCTTGTTGTCTTGCTTCTCATGCCTAACAAAGTGGTTGTTGTAAGTGTACTAAGCCAAGAGATTCCTGTGCAAAAGCCCCAAGGGAATTAAAAGCTTAAACGGTTCCTGCACTCTGAGGAGTTTAAATGGTTTAGTCAAGGAAAATAGGGGAAAGAGTATATATTTGTTAAATACTTCTGCTTGTTCTCAGTTGGGCTTCAAACTAACATAGCAGTTAAGAAACTCAGGAGTTTTCAACCCTTGAGCTTTCCTTGTGAATTTGCACAGGGCTGTTTTAATGTGAATCTGAGAGAGAAATTTAGAAGAAAAGAATTTCTAGCTCAGTCATTGAAAGAGTATGTGCTTAGTAAAATATAATTTTACTAAAGTCTTCTGCAGTTTGTTTTTTTTTTTTCTTTTAAGCTGCTGCACTTTGGCTCCTTTTGTGAATGTGCTGTGGGGTTTAATTGCACGATAAGCTATTTGCGCTGCAGGACTCCTCCTCCATTTAGTGCAGATATTGTGTGCAAAGTATAAGGCAGAGGGTTAGGAGAAGGAAGAGAGGCTGCTGCCTTTAAGAATTATTATGCAACGCAGGCTTGGGTTCTGGTATTTAGTTTTCATTTACTTTAAGCAATAATTTGCCTGGAGACTTCTGCCTAAATATAAAACTTCCCAGTATTAAAGAACAAGAAAGAAAATAAAGCAATTGAAAGGAAAAATGATTGCTAACTAGTTCATTCACTGTCTTGGTGCATAGGCTTAATTTTCAATACTGAAGCAAAGTAATGCTAAAAATTAACAGATATTTAGAAAAGCTTGTATGTGACAAGCTTTTGCAAATAATTTTTTATTCTGATATGTAGTAATGTGTACAGATGTCTTTTTGTTTTTCTAGATTGATTCCAGAAAGTCCTGTGAAAGTCATAAAAGCCTTACAGCTAATATTCTTAAATGCTTTGCCTGCTGTGTTTTCTCCTCAATAATAGAGGTGCATTAAAATAAGCATAATGTTAATTGTTGCATTAAGACCAAAGAAATGAGAAACTGAATAATTTTGCATTTCAAATACCCTGTGAGCTCCTCTTGCACACGCAGCTGTGCTGAGAGCTGGAGAAGGTATTTCAGCAACAGCCATGAGTGGAACTGGTGCATGGTGGCTCTTTCCCAGTGCATCTCTGCTGAGCTTCTGTTCCTTGAATGATGTGCCAATGCAAAATAATTGCTTAATATAATAATTATTTAGAGCAGATTGTAAATACTGAATATGCAGCACAACAGAAGACAAGCATGGAACTGTCTTCTGATGGCAAGTGCAGACTTATTGTCCTGCCTTTGGGTTATGCTCCATTTGTGAATTGTCCCATTTGATTGTAGAAGGATTTCTTGCAGGGCTAAAGAATTGCTAGCTCATGTACTTTGTGTCAATCACAAATAGATTTGAGTATAGCTATTTGTGATTCAGGTCTCATTTGATACAGAGTTGACAGAGTTTTTTGAATTCTGTATCAAATGAGACCTGGATCACAAATAACTATACTCATATCCTTATAAAATCACTAAGATTTGACTGGACCTTTTGTTTCTTGCTTTGCAGATAGTAGTACCTTTCCTGCAGTGATCATTAGTGCCTTTGGAGAGCTGAAATCAGCACGGAACATTGGTCGCAGATCAGTCTCCATTTTACCCATCTCTTCAGAATCTAATAAGTCAGCAGTCTTTTCTCTGCACAATGTTTTAATTTCTCCCTTATTAATTTGCTATTTTGAGCCATAAATTTTTGTTGAAAGTTGTGCCAAGAATGGAGAATGAAACAGAGATTTGCATACCTATCACAAACCTCAACCACTGGGTTGCTGCCCTCAGCTGTCCAAGTGTGTGAGTTCCTTGGTTTGGTGCAGAGATACCCTGCACCTGTGGAGAATCATTGATGTCTTAGAAGTCCAAAGCAATATTTGACAGTCTTTTGCAAGTGCAAGTTAGGCTATCATTATCTTTATCAGAACAGGAGAGAAAAGTTGAGCAGGAATGGCTGTGGCAGTGGCGTGTGATGGATCATGCAGCATCTGATAGCTGAGAAATGGGCTGCACCATTAAGTGATTTTTGCCTTTCCGGAGTGAGCCAGCCTAAGCTATTCCACACAAAATGCCACTGACCTGGTGGTTAGAAAATCCTTTTACAGAATTTCACTCCTGACTTACCTCTTTGTCAGTGAATTATGCCCATTTCAGTTGAGTGCAATGCTCCTAATAACATGTCAATTAATTTTAAACTGCACAAATCTTCACTCTGCCATCAAGACTTGGGAAATAGGCTTCATCACTTGCTCCCTCTGGGGTTTTGGAAAAGGTGTAATTTAAAACACTCTGTAAGACTTTTGGTCTCCTTTTCTAATGTACAGAATTTAATTTTTGTATGTCGTTAAAAAAAAAAGAGTAATTTTTCTAAATAGTTTCTAAATCTTTAAAACCATGTTGCTAAAGTTTAATTCTGGACAATCATCTCTTTCTGTAGTGCTATGGAAGATTTTGCAAGACGGTGTTCTTAAGTGATGTATTATTTATTTTTATATATTGTGATGTTTGGGTCTTAGAGTTGTTTTAAGCAATTAAAGAGTAGGGAGGAAATGTAATGAAAACAAGCATAAAGGTGTTGCTGAACTGAATGTTTAAGCACTCATCTGTATTGCACTGGCTGGAGTGAAAAAATCTGGTGTTATAAATCATATGTTAGAGAAAAATGTATAAAAAAAGTTTTATTCCATTTCTTTACTGGAACCAAGGCCCATTGAAAACAAATAGATCCAGCAGGATCAAATAGGGTTTTGTCTTGTAGAAAAATCTTTGTGTTGAAGAGTCTTGAGTGGGAGAGGCCATCCAGCTTTGATCCATCTGCCAGGCTTTCAAAAGTTTAATCCAGAAACCTGGAGCTGATAACTTTGCTGCTGTATTTTTTTGGCCAGCTCTGCTATGTACTTATTACTGGTTGGGTTTGGGTCACTATATTTTGGTGGGGTCTGAGAATATTTCCCAGATGCATATCCTGGGAATGCCTTCTGCATGGAAGTACTGACAGGTGCTCCAGGAGCCTGCCTGTCCCCCTGCTGTGGCCCTGAGAGCCCACTGTTCCAGTGGGCTTTTGGCAGAGCAGCCTGTGGATCCCACAGCAGCCAGAGACACGGCAGTTGTGCAGCTGACCCACAGTTCAGCACAGCTGCACAAAATTCAAGTCTCGGCTCAGTTTAGGGTCGCTACCTCTGCTTTTATTTCTTTCGATAATTGTGGAAGCTGGTTACTTCTCCTGCATTTTAAAGGTTTGTCCCAAAAGTCATGGGAAACCTGACTCCATTGCCAATTTTTTAGAGCAAAGCCTTTGTCAGCACATCTCCTAAGGGCGGGTTTTCCAGGTTCCTCTGAAAACCCCCACTCAGGGGTAAGAGATGGAAGTGGAAGGTCTGCAGCTGGGTACTTTTGGGTACAGCCTGGCCACCAGTGCCCTGAGCTGCTGGGGCATTCTGGAAGGGGCACAGTGCTGGCAGCATGGGAATGAAAAGTGGAAGTCTCTTGAGCTTTAGGCTAGGATTTTGTAAGAGTTTGTGTGAGGAAACCTGAAGAACAGATCAATGCACTCGTAGTCAGCAGTGCTGCTGCTGCTTGAGGCCAAAAGTGCTTGGCAAAATGAGTTAAGTGCTGATGACTGCTGAAAGGGGAGTTTTGATTACTGCCTCTGCCAGTGACCTCTGCCTGTGGCTTTTTAGTTTTTCAAAGTACCTCATTATTTGTGTAATATCCTGTGTATTTGAACTCAAACAGCAGAAAACTCACATTTATCCTGAAACTTCAAAAGATTTTGAATTTCTTCACAGGCCTTGTACTGCAATGATGCGAGTTGTCACTAAACTGTAAAAAAGCTAAACACTGGATGTTTTTCTGTAATCTTTCTAGACAGCATTAGATGTCCTCTGTGTTTGATCTTTTGTCACTTACAGCCCCCACAAATTTATCCCACATGATTAAACCATGTTCCATGTGGTTCATCATCCAAATGTTTTGTGCAGAGGGGAATTGAGTGAGGTGCCTTGTTTCAATATGATCAGAGATGAAGAATTTATTTAGATCTAGTTTGTGACTGGGTGCATCAACACTGCAGTGGTGGCTGGAGGAGGACTTGTGTCCCATCAACAAGTAGGAAAATGCTAAGAAGAAAAGGCTGCTCACCTTCCAAGATAAGTAGAGAAATGTTTTTGCTTGGATATGTGAAGGTAACAGCAATTGTCATGAGGTTTGCTGTCGGTCGCTCTTGGTATGCTTTCAGCTGTGAGAACGCCTACAAATGGAACAGATCGTAAAGTTATCCTGGCAGAGCATCTGAGACTGAAACTCCTGAAGTATTTCCTTGTAGTTACAAAGAAATGTGGAAATAATAAGGCAGCTGTTGTAGAGGCAGCAGGAGCACACTGCAGCACTGTCTGTAGGCAGTCCTCCAGACCTCTCTTAAAGTCACCTCTAAGTGGTGACTTAAAACAACCTTGTTTTCTGGGGCTCACTTCTAGTCATACAGTTACTTGGACAGAATGGGAAAAGAAAGATTTGACTGTAAAGGCACATATTTTGGGTAGCCTTGGCTTGAGTTTAACAGTGGAACTGTCGAAAGAAATTTCTGAGAACAGTTAATTTTTATACTTTTACAAAAAATACAAGTCTTTCTGCCCATTTTCCTCACTATACTTGACTTCAGCCTTTATCTAGCTGTAGTTCACATTGTTTTTCCTTAGGCGCTAAAAGGGTCTCTGAATTTGAGAAGATGTTTTGATTGTTCATAACACATTATGGTGTGTCCACAGGAGATGTTACCTCCTTAATGCTAAGCTTTTTCAGCCTTTTTCAGGATACTCTTTGCACCTTAGGTGAGTTTGGCAAGCTTCTTTATGGGTGGTGGGGCAATGATTTCACAGACTATTACTTATACTGAAGCTTTTTATGATGATGTTTTAACATGAGAACAAAACGGAGTTGTATTGCAAAGCTTCATATATTACTCATTTATTGATGAGTAAGTTGCAACAAAGAGTTGATGTTTGCTTCTTCAAAGGGTAAATTAAATCCTGTCTAGCAACACCTTGTGGAATTTTCTGTAATACACATTTGTTTTGTGTGAGTAATACCCAAACTGAATTTGTACTCCAACAAGAAATAAGGCATCAACCCAACCAATGAGGATTTTTTTTTTCTTCAGAAAAATCTGTTATTTCTCAGTCTGTGGTACGCTGTTAAGAGACTGAAATTTAACAAAGGTAGGATAAGGATTCTCTGTATGAATGACAAGCTACAAGATTAATTTATATGCTTTTGTGCAGGCTTGGAGAGTCCAGCATTTTAAATGGCTTCAAGTTCCATTATAAAATGTCAGTATTTTCAGAGTTTTTAAAAAAAACCCCTCATGGTAGGTGTTTTAATCCATATCTGAACTGCAGCAATGGAGAGACAATTTTTCCTTTTTAAAAAAAAAAGGCTTGGACAGATTGCAGAAACATTTCCTTCAAAGATTTGATTTTTAAGGCTGAGTTTCAAGTTACATTTAATTCCAGTTTTTCACATGTACAGACACACAGCAGTTTGAATAGATTTTTTAAAACATGCATTTTGAAATACATTGGACTAATAATGAACTCAAGCTTATAAATGAGGGCCATATTTTTAAGTCAGTGAAAACACACTCTCAAGATCAAAATATGCTAATGGATATGCTGTTTGTGTAAAGTATTACTTGAAACAATAAACAGCTTTGTTGCCAAAGTAGTCTAAAATGCCCAAACCACAAGGATTTTGTGTGGTAAAAGTAGTGTTGTCCTTTACTTTTTCATGGTCATCCTGTATTTTCATTCTCAGAGGATACTGGTGCAGCTCCTGTGCAAAACATGGCATTTCCACCTAAGCTGAAAAGCAGCTCCCCATTCACTCTCACTAGCAGTAAGATTTAGATGCTATTTTCATTCAACCTCCAGAAAATGAAAGTTTTAGGAACAGATGGATATTTTGGTTGGCCTGGTTCCAGCCCTGGCCAAATTTCAGTGTGGATAGTTACATCCTGCCTCCATCAAGCTCTTGCAAGGTCAGTTGCTCGTGGGTAAGGGGAGTTCAGGATAATGTCTCTGCTGAGCGGACAAGAACTGGAGAGTCTGGGTTCCATTCTGTCACGTCCTGGACCTTCTCTGTGTTACGTCCCTAGATATGGTCTTGAAAGAGACAAGGTGAGCAGGAAAATGAACAGAAATCTTGGGATGACTAGTGCCTTTACCATATTTGCAGTGTATAAAACATACAGTGTTAACCACCTGTAGGATGAGCTTTATGAAACTCATGTCCAAGAGAATTAAATGCTCTTGGCAGGGACTTCCATCAGAAGAAATTTGGATAACCCTTGTGGAAATTTTCTGCAATTGACTTGTTTGGATGGGGCAGTGCGACAGCTCCGTGCTTGCCATTTTACTTGCTCTTACTCCCTTGTTTCCACAGTCAAGATTTGAAAAGCAGATAAAGCATCTATAACTCAATTCTGTTTGCTTTGCAAATTTCTGTGGGTTTTCAGGTTTTAACAGTGATTTTTGGCAAGACTGTGCATGCAACATTTCAGAGAGTGACCTGCTGAGCATCTGTGTTGCCGTATTCAGATGCAAACTGATTATCTGCAAACTGCTTCACAAAGAATGTGAAGCAGTTCAGTGAATAAATGGATTTATATAAAAAATCTGTACTGATTGCTGGCATCTTTGTGCCAAGTTCTTAAAGCTGGAGTAACCTATTCTCAGACTTTATTTTTGTGTTCCAAGCATTACTAAAATTTTTCTTATACTCCTACACATATTTATTGACATGTGCTGTGTTTATCAATCTTGTTAATACAAATTTGATACAGACAGTGAATATGAAACACAGAACAACTTTAGGTGCGTTCATTTTCCAAATACTGAGAAAAAAAAAGGCAAGGAGGTTTTGAAAATAATTTGCTTCATCTCTTTCACCACTATAGGCTTTTCACGTACTCCTAAAGGTATGTCTTTGGTGAAGGTGGTGCTAGGTTTTCCTATCAAAGACAACAAAGTATCAGCAAATGTATGTAACAACCTCTGACCTAATGCTGTAGGCACTGTTATCACGAAAATAATTTACTTGATGTGGCGATTGTCAGATATTTCTCAGGAATGGGGCTTCTTAAACTCCTCTATGAGATTTACATGAGATGCAAGTGTCCAGCTTTTCCACATCACATGCAGGTAAATGGTTGAATAGCCTTTGTATATTTGAGACAAAAAGTTGAGCATTTGAGATGGCATTTCTTTCAGGTATATTTCAGTGGTTATAAGTATTAGCATGTATTAGCAGCCTTTATTCCCTGGCAGACTATTTCTTGCCAACACTCCTTAATAATTGGAATCTCTTGCTTATCAGTAGTGACTCACATGTCCTCATAGCTGTATAATTCAGACCAATAATTTTGTGACTCATGGTATGCTGGCATTACCAGTCTTCACACTTGAAGAGAAGTACTGCATGATTCACATGCTTGGGTTTCCTTAGGCATCCACAGCTCAGTTATGCGAGAGAGAGGACTGGACAGACCCTTGCACTGACCAAGTGTGACTGCCCTGCTCCTGGCCTGCTCCTGCTCACAGGCTCTTTAAAGATTGAAACCAGTTGTGTTACAGGTTGGGGTTATTTTTAACCTTTGCTGAAGAATCAACATTTTGCAGTACATAAAATGGTTCTGCTGTTAAGCTTCATTGTCAGACTTGGAGTTTTTTGAGCCTGGTTTTGTGTTTGTTTCATGCAGTTCTGTTGGTGGTCGTTGGCTGTCCATGCGTGCACGGACAGCGGGCACTGAATCGTGAGCCTTGTGGTCCTTGGTGTTGGCATAAAATGTTCTTCTTGGAGCTGATGGAAAAGTGTTTCTCTGTTCCCAGCGTGAAGTGCTTTCCCCCCAGATGTGCAATGGAGCACTGATGCAGGCAGAAGTGAAGGGTTCTGGGTCATGCCAGGAGGCATGTTTCTTACTTTGCTTTAAATATTGGAGAAATAGATATGTAGCCCTGGGCTCTAAGCAGTATTACAAATATCTGAACAATGATCCATTGACAGAGAAATACCTGTGTAAGAATGTAGCAAAACTTGTCTGTAATAAGCAGATCAAAGAGTCTGTAAACACAAATTAAAAAAAAAAAAAAAAGAAAAAGTAAAGTGGGTCAGATGCATGACACAATTTTGAGATAAGCTTTTGATAAGCCACTGCTGCAAATATTTGTCTTTGAAACGATTATCAGCAGCTGGTTGACCCAGAAGGGAGCCTGAGGTCACTCTGTGGTTCGGGTCTGAGCAGTGGCATCACAGTTAGTTGTCCTTGGGAGACTGCTGGGTGAGGTGAAAAGCAGAAGCTTTTCAACAGCTTCCCTAAAATTCAGAGGCAGTTGATAAACTGGAAAATATTTCTACCTCATTATAGATTGAGCAAGGACAAGTAAAATAAATGTGCATTCTGGGGTTGCGCTGAGATGGAAATTGTAGCGAGAAAATTTCCTTTAACAGAGGAGCCGGTGGTGGGCACCTTCTTTTTGTGTCCGAATGAGGTGACTCACTCAGGTCACACGTGCTCTCACAGGATCCCACAGCCCACACGGAGTTGTGGGTGCCTTTGAGCTGGATTTGCCCACGAATGACAAGCAGTGACCGTCTATGTGGCAGGTATCAGCAGGGTGACAGAGAACAGACAAAAATTGTGTGCCAGCCTGAATGAGAGGATGCCACAGCAGCTAAATGAAAAAGCAAAAGTCCTAGGTCTACCTTTGCCTTGAGGCTCCAGGGTGACCATTTCAGCCTGTCCACAGGATTAGGGTATAATTATTTCTGATTATACTCCTTTTTCTACTTACTAAGAACGAACTTCAGCTCTCGGCTCATATTCAGTTTCTGAAGTTTAGTTCTTGCAATCTAAATTAGACCTGCCCAGTGTGTTTGCGAGGTCAGTGCTCTTGGAGACTGCAGTGGAAACTTGTTTGGAGAGAACTGGGGAGGGCTGGAACTATGTCAGATTGGGCTGGGAAAAGCTGCTTTATGTGGGATGTCTTCATGGAGCAATTATAAAAATAACACTTGCTGTTAGCCAATAGAGCAGAGCAGTGAGTGGATAAAAAACCAAAAATTCTGCTCTGTATTCCAGTACCTGAAGTTGTAGAGCTTTTCTATTAGAAGTTTTTGTGGAGCACAGTGGTTTCAAACAGCAACTCTTCTGAGGAGCTCATAGCTACATTTAAAATTTTAATGTTTATGAATTGGAGGTTAGTTTTTAATACTTACTGAAAAGTATGAATTATTACAACCCTAGAAAAACTTCTGACCTGTCAGAAGGTGTGCAGGCTTATAGATCTTGCTCTTTCTCCCCTTCTTATGGATGCTTGGTAGAGAATGTGGTGCAATTCCTCTACAGAACAAGTGTGTTAAGGCTACCCACTGAATACCCATTGTCTACTCAGCAGTGTTCTTGCCTCACAAACCATTGAACAGGGCAATTTTCCGTGACTGGAATATTGCTGCAGGCCATCTGATCAGGAGAAGGAGTCGATGTGGCCTTCTACAGACAGCTGGAAGTACCCTCATGGTCACAAACCTTCACCACCTTCTTCAACCACTCTGGTATCTTCTGGAAAGACAGCACAACTGGGCACACAGTCCAGGAGAGTCCTGCAGAGCACTGGTGATTAGTTTTTGATACAGGTAGTGGAGGAGCCAGCATGGAGAGGTGTGGTGCTACACTTTGTACTAATGAAGAAAGAAGGACTGGTTTGGGATGTGAAGGCTGGGGCAGTCTTGGCTGCAGTGACCATGACATTGTGGAGTTCAAGAATGTGTCTAGAGGAAACAGGGCAAAAAGTAGGGTCCCAGCCCTGGGTTTCAGGAAAGCTAAGTTTGGCCTCTTCAAAGATCTACGTGGAGCAATCCTATGGATTAGGGGTCTAGAAGGTATGGGATGGGTCCAAGTGGTTAAAGTTCAAGCATCACTGCTCCAAAGATGACCAGGAGATTGGAGCATCTCTTAGGAGGGGACTGAGGGGCCTGGACCTGTTTAGCCTGAGGAAGATGGAGAGGGGATTTTATTGATGTATGTAAGTATCTGAAGGGAGGTGTCAAGAGGATGCAGCCAGGCTTCTTGGTGGTGCCTAGTAACAGGACAAGGGGCAACAGGCACAAAGTAAAACACAGGATGTTCCTTCTGAATATGAGGAAAATTTCTTTACTGTGAGAATGGCACATTCTCTTTCTGTGGACATTTTTGAAACCTTCCTGTGTGCAATCCTGTACAACGAGCTCTAGGTGATCCTGATCTCCTGAGCAAGGAGATTGAACTCGAGGATCTCCAGAGGTTCACTTCCAATCCCAGCCATTCTGTGATTCTGTGGGATTTTGGATTAACTCTGTTTATCATCCTGAGGTTAGATTTGGCAAGTGACGTCTGTAACCCACCACCATGAAAAATTATTTCCAATACATTCTTCATTGCACTTTTCAATACTTCACTATCACTGGAGGATTACAGTTTTCTGCTGGACAATTAAAGGAAAAATTGTAATATAAATGGACTGTCAATAGTTCTCCATTAAAATCCCTTGAAGTATCAAGGCATGCAAGTTGTTTTGATTTATATGTGTGTCTGTTTAGCAGTGCACAGGCAGAAAATACCAGTTCTTTTCTTGCTGGCTTGCTAAAAAGCACACAGCCCAAACTGACAACAGATTCAAGGATTTAAATGAAAAATTACCATATCACATTCATATGCAGTGCCTTTAACTTGGATGGACCTTGGGAGATTCCTAGTAGTGTATCACACAAACTAGCTTCATTTCAGAATTGCATATCACTAAGTGTAATCTGCCCATCAAAACGCTGACCCAGTGAAAGGTAAAACCAAGAAACAAAAAAAAAAATTTCAGTGTTCAATTTAAGCTGCTGTGGAAATTTGGGCAGACAGCTTGTTCTGAGGATTTACTTTTGGTTAAAGGCTGATCTGCTACCAACTTCTGTGGTTGCTGGAGAGAGGGGCTGCTGTGTTGGCACCTCTAAGCAGGGTTCTGATGCAGATAGTGTGAAATGCTGGCTGGAAGGAACCCAAGACCCTCTCCTTTAACTGGACAAGGAGTCTGATGCGAGTAAATGCCTGTACCTGCAATTAATCTATATAAATATCCACAATTAATTGTGTAATAAATTTGACTACTCCATCAGCTTCCATCTTTTGCTCTGGACCATTAACAAAGAATTCAGAGTCTGGTTGCACAAATAACAGAAGCTTGTGTCTACAAAATTTATTTCTGTTGTTATTATCGAAAAGCAAAATTACAGTGAGGCAGTTTCTGGTTGGTTGGCTGTAAGTGTGCTTGAGAAACATCACTGTATTTTTGACGGATGAAATGTCCTTGCTAAAAATTTTTAGTCTGCTTGTTCAAAGTAAAATGTTCATGTTTCCATATGAGGAGCAAGCAGAGCATTTGCAGCTTTCAACAACCTTAATTTTTCAAAGTATAGGAAATATATGGAAAATAAACTCTTCAGGAAGGTAGTGGCATCTCTGTGAAAGTCCCAGCTGCTCAGTATTGCCTTTTCCCAGCAGCCAGTGGGAGGAAACACATCATGCTTCATGTTGCTGCACGTCAGCAAGCATAGGCAGGGCAGGAAGCATAGCCATGGCAGGAAAAGAGCCCAAGAGGAGAAAAGTCCTTATAGGGTATTCCCTATAAGCACAGCCAGGGACTTTGTGTGCCATTTCTGCCCCACAGCAGAAGCCATCCCAGGCACTGCCCGTGGCTCACACAGGAGCTGAGCACCCATGGCCTCCATGGGAGGGCCTGGCTGCTGGTGGGTGCCCAGCTTTTCCGACTGCCCTGTTCAGTGCTGGCATTTTTTTAACAAACATCTCCCATAACAGACCAGAGCTGTGAACCCAGATTGAATTTCAGCTTGGTTGTGCCCCTTGTCCATCTGCTTCTCCCCAGGCTGTTGGATAAACTGGTGGCTTCTCACATACCTGCCACAGCAGCACTGTCCCCAGAGCTGGCAGATCCTGGCGTGCCTGGAGGCTTTGCCCACGAGGAGCAGTCTGAGGTGCAGCTGCTGTGCCTGTTCCGTGTCCACGGTCCAGCCCAGTCATCTGTGCTCCACACCACGGCAGCAGGCAGAGCCAGGGCTGCTGGCTGGGGAAGGACCGTGCAGGAGAGGGGGTGTGGGCAGTGGGCTGAGTGGATTGGGAGCATCCAGGACCAAGGGGGAGAACCCTGCTCTGGAGCTCAGAAAGGGTACCAAGGGTGGGCCCAGTCATCCCTCTCGGGCACATCCCAAGTGCCTTGCTTTCCCACTGGAAAATAAAAGAAGCAAGGCCAGTGACAGAGGGGAGGGCAGAATAAAAAGGACACAGTAACAGAAAAAAGTAGAGGAAGGAGAATGACAAATACTTCTGGTTAATTGAAACTGTGCTTATACAGAGACTCAATCTCCCTTTTCATCAAGCAGTAAGAGGAAAAAAAAACTATTTGATGTGTTTTGTGACCAAGTATGAAACTTGTAGGAAGAGAAAGTAGCCAGAGCTCATTTGGTCAAAGCAGAGGCCACATGCAGAGAAGAAAGGGTTTGCTTGAAAACAATTGTCTTTGATTAGTAAGAATTACCATTCCAAAACATTTGATTTTTTCAGTAATTTTTTGACGTGACATTTTGCCGCTGTGTATGTATGTGTGTATATACATATAAAAATAAGTCAGAAAAAATAGACTTATTTGCTTATATGCAACTTAATACTTCCTGTCAGGCTGTTGTAGCTTGGGTGCCAATCCATAGACATGGCTTTCTAGAAGCAACACTTGCTCATGGAGAATTGTCACAGAGGCTGCACCTTGCCAGCCAGTAGACATTCCTAATCTAGGTGTATTTTCAGGAAAGCAGTTTGAGATTTCCTATTATGTCTGGAGCAAATGGAGTTCTGTTCTAACCCTAGTGCTTGTCCGAGGTTTGTTTGTGAACATCTGGGAGCTCCAAGCATGGGAGAATTGATGCCAATGCTTAAAACCTGCTGATATCTGCTGTTAGTTTAGGCATTGTCTGGTGTGTGAACATGCTTTGCTTCATAAAAGTGGCAGAGCGAAGCAAATAATGAAGTGTACTTCATAGAATTTAAACTTCAGTGCTGAGACAATGTTAATTTTTCACACAAAAAATTGTTTGCTCAAGTGGTGTGCTCAAGGAGTCTTTTGTTGTGTTTATGTTCCAGTTACGGTAATTACCTGAACTGTTGTTGTTAGGGCTTATATTAAGTATAATTTTCCTGGTAAAAATATTTCCCTAGACAAGGTACTTAAGAACTTTTAATTTCCTCTGCTGTTAAACTCTTACATAGAATGAAAACCCATAACTTGTTTTAGGATAGCGGTGTTAACCAGCAGTACTTCTGAAAAGCGTAACAACTACCAACCTGTCTCTGGTGTACTAATGTTCTGAGTTGAAACAAATATGCGTAGTAGAAAACTTCAAATACAACAAGCGTTTTGTGTTTTTAAAGTTTTTTCTTTGTTTATGTGGAGATGTTGACATCTGGAAGAGCGAAATTTAACTGACAATGTGTCTCTTCTCCCTCAGATTACAGAAGTTTGTGGGGCCAAGCGTGTGGGTTATTTTGGTCCTGCTCAGTTTTATATTGCTTTGAAGTTAATTGCAGCAGCACAGTCAGGGTTCCCAGTACGGATTGAGAGCATTAAGAATGGTAAGTAGCAAATTTTGCTTGCAGTGCTGTGCACTTGTTTCTCACTTTCTTTAATGCTTGTCAGCTCTCCATGGTGGTAAACTCGTTCTTCTTATGTTTCTATGAACAATTTTAAGGAGCAGAGAAAGAGTCGAAGGGCATGTTACATGCTCTAGGTGAGTGGTGGAAAATTGCAGAGAATTACAGATACGGGAGATCTGAGATGACATCCCCCTCTGGAAAAGGCATTACAAAGGAGCAGCAGGAATGACAGATGATCAGTGTGGGAGATGCATTTCTCTCTCACCTTCAGCCTTTAATCTTGACAGCTGTCCAGAGTGAGA
Organism: Leptocoma aspasia; assembly: GCA_013399835.1. Classification (NCBI taxonomy): domain Eukaryota; kingdom Metazoa; phylum Chordata; class Aves; order Passeriformes; family Nectariniidae; genus Leptocoma; species Leptocoma aspasia. Next base: position 1,314,253 of record VXAX01007071.1, on the reverse strand, counting down.
GCTGATAGCTGCTTTGGGTGGAGGCACATTGTGGGGGACATGGGCAGGTCAGGGAGTCCCTGTGTGCAGGGCAGATTGTAACACTCATCTGCTTTAGAAAATAATCCTACTGAAATAAATGGGTAGTGGAGATAAAATCATAGTGCTTACTGTGAATAGGTATGAAAACATATATTAGATATATTTTAAAACAGCTTTATTCTTCCCAATGAATTGACAGTAATATTCAATGTACCATTTTTGGTGGAGAAGAAAGCGTCTTGAAAGAGTGTTATCTAACTCCAGCGATGAAGAGAGAAAGCAGGTCCCTTTCAGCTGTGAAACCCTGATAGCAACTTGGAAGGAACTCAGTGTTCTTGCTTCAGTGATGCACACTCTGCCTCAGCAGGGCTCGGGCTTCAAAACACAGGGCTTTTTGCTTGAGCTTGAACAGGTTTGAACCTTAGCTCCCGTATCCTGGGTGGGTGTTCGAGCCATGCCCTGAGGCTGTGCTTCACCATCCCACTGGAGGAGCAATGCAACCGGCCTCAAGATCAGAGAGAAGGCTGGAAAGGCAGCACCTACCCACAACTCTGCAATCAGGTCACTGCTCCCAGCACAGCTTCTGCTCTGCTGTCCCTGATAAGGGCAAGGAAATGTCAAATTCATGTGCGTTGCAAGGCACAGGGAGGGGGTTCCCAGGTCTGCCCCGTCCCAGGGAGGGAAGGCCAGAATGGCAGGCACATGGTGACCTGTGTGAGCTGAGCTCCCGTGGTGCAGAGCTCCTGGCCAAGTGAAGGGGATCAGATGCAGCTGGCACAGTTTGGTTCAGTGCCTTGCTGGAACAGGAATTTGAGCTAAGGGTGAAGAGGAGTGGCCTGGATCTGTCTGTCAGTTTTCCTTACAAACAGCTTGTGCACTCCCTCTTGCATTGCTGTCTTTTTAAAGATGTTAATTAAAAAAAAAAAAAACAAACCTCAACAAACAAACAAAAAGTACAACAAAAAACCCCAATTAAAACTCTCAGCAAACTAAATTAGAAACCTGTAGTGAGATTTACTCTGTATGTTTTACAAGTCCAGCATATGCAAATCCACAAATTTGAGTGAAAACAGGTGCTTGCAGTCCTTGTATTGATATCCTGCTTACTTACTGTTTCAGTAAAATTTCAATAAAACTTCCAGTGCTAATTACATTTTCTCTAGAAAATATATATGAGCACCTTTAGAGTGGAATGAGTAACATGTACCAAATTCTAATTGATTTCTTTTTGTGGTTGTAATTGTAGGTGTAAAAGATTACAGAGGTTGTGGACGAATGGCTTTGCTTGGTGTTGAGCATTCTGTTAATTTTAATTGTATTGATCTTTTAGGGTGACTGTGCACAAAAATAAATGGTGTTTCTGCAAAATAATTGGCAATTGTCTTAAAGAGTGAAAAAGTGTCAGTCTCTTGCTCAGCACAGCAGATGCAGCATGGGACCTTTTGACACAGCTGTCTCACTAGGCCTTGGTGTGATCTCTGAACCCTACCATTTTTGATTTGTTCCTTTTATGATGGCAGCATTAAGGATACTATAATCCTGACTGATTAATTTATCTGTCCCACAGCTTCTGTGGGAAACTATTCTTTTCAGTAGAGGCAAGGTTTTGAAGGCAGGAAATGAGTTTACTGCTTGCTTTAATAACACGCACAAGGCTTATTTCTTTTTCTTTGCATGGAGAGATAATATATTAAGCTAGTGAATGTAGCTTTGTGTAACATTCACATTTTTATTAAGACATAAAATAATCAAAAGAGTCCCACACTTTAAAATGTTACAAAATATAACTAGCAGTCTTTTATAGATAAACTTTTCATTGTTTTTACAAGATGATACTTCTTAAAGTGCTTCTTATGTTCTGTGGTCTCAATTGAATTTTTCTCTCTCTTTATAAAGAATTGCCTCTACCACGATTTATGGCGCTGAAAAATGACACTGAAGTACGTTATGGGACTCCAACAGAATTCCATGGAGTTAAATTTCAGGTTCCACATGCAACTTTGGAAAAAAATTCCTACAAAAGAACAGATGAAGGGGACAAACAGGTAACAGGCTTGTCTCCTTCAGGCCAACATATCCTTATGCATCTTCCTTTTAGGTCCAGTCCTGTAAATGATTACACTCACAGGGGCTTACTCAATTTTCCAATACTAGACAGGAGATGAACTCCTGATGGGCAAATAATACCCATCATGCCTGTGTTCTGGTTTTGATGCATCCCAGTTGCTTCCCTGAAGAAAATTCTCTATATGAGCTTGTATAAAGCTGTCAGCCCTGTAATATTCTGTGTAAGTTCTTTCAGTGTTTTCCTCCTACTTAATCCAGCACTGTTTCTTGGAGAGGAAAGCAGCAAATAGAAGTCTGTCTGTGAAAGAGAACAGGAAAGTGAGTGATTTTCCATGGCTGGTATGGTAATTGACTAATGGTCCTTAGTAACTCTAGAAATACTCAATTGGAGACAAGGTGTTCAGTCATGAGCCACTATTTTTGGGTGTGGTAAGGCCCCCAAGTTTTCTGTCATTTTTATCTCCCCAAGGAATAGTCCAGAAGACGTCTGCTCTTCTTTTTTCCTGAGTGAAACATTGTCCCAGCGTCTGTTGTTCTGAGATGCCAATTTAGTGAAGCATCCAAGGGGCGTTTGTATTACCTGTGTTTCGGAGAGTAGAGAGCACTTGTTCACATACAAGAAGCTTCACAGTGCTGCATAATTTTCATAAAGACTGATTTGCATAATTTTCCCCAGGCTTGACACCTTCTCCTCTGGTACTGTATCAGGTCATGTTGTGCATGCCTGGTGGAAGCACTTTTATCTTCCCAGAACATGTGCCCACGTTTGTCGCGGGGTGCGGTGGCGTCAGAACGGCGTTCCCAGCCCGCGGTCAACCAGCAGGAGTGAGCTGATGACAAGATACACAGGTGGAATAACATGATGAGGAAGAAGAGCATGTGTGCCTGTCCTCTGTGTACTGACACCCAAGCAGAACACTGCCCTCAAACCCCTGGCTCCACCTGGATTATCTGTGTTGTGTTGTATTTTCCTCTTTATTCAGTAAAACCTTTCAGGCTTACATCCTTTTCTCAAGCAATCTCAGTAAATCAAAGGAAAGAGGAAGCTTTAGGATAGTTACCCAGTGATACTTACAAATCCACAGTGTTTAAAATACTGATCCAGATATGTATTTTAATTTTTTGTACCTTTTCTTTTAATATGAAAAATGATCTCCCACAAAGAACACGTTCACACTATGTAAATTTAAAGCTATCCACTCACATTGAGCCTTCTATATATATGACTTCAGGCATCTTTGGAAGTAAAATATATTGAGCTGACCGTTTTAAAGTTTTGTTATAGCACTGCCATGCTTTATCTATCCCTTGAAGGCTCAGTACCAAATCCTGTCTTGTCCGTTTTAAGCATTTTCTTGGAAGTAAAGGGCCTGAGGCCCCTTTTTTTTTTTTTCTTGTTTGTCCATCATATTGTATGCACTTAGACCACTTTGCAGCATTACTTGGTTGCTTCTTTACAATTTTTGTCTCAGAATTGTGTTTTGTTTTGGTATGTTTTTGAAATAGGAACCCAAGTCTCCTCCGATGTCTCCAATTTGCTCACCTCCTGCTTCTCCATCTACCTACCAGAGAATACCCCTAAGTTATGGATATGGTAAAGCAAGAAGTGGGCTGGAACAGCAGCATGGAGGTAGGATAAAAATGGCAATGCACATTGTATTCAATTTTTTTTTCTTTTTTTCCCTTATCAGAAGTATCCAAATTCTAAATGCTAGTGACAATCGGCCTAATGATTTTAAAATCCAATTAGACTCATGTTTTGGAAAATTATTTGATCAATCTATTCTGACTGTTCAATCCTGTCTTCCTATTCACTTTCTATTAAATTAGATTTATGTGTGACTGCTCACAAATGTTAATACCTAATCCCTGACGAGGCACTGCAATATACCCCAGCGGCAGAGAGCCTGCAAGTATTGTCAGAGTGCGTGATGGTTTTGGCTTCATTAGAGGACAAGAAAAGCCTGCTCCTGATTTCAGTAGCTGCATATTAATTTTCAGATTGGAAGTGAACCTTCCTTTGCAGGAACGGGTAATATAATCTCTGGTTTTGTAACAGAAATAATAATGGGACGAGAGTATCAAAGCAGTCCCACAGTGTAACTTCAGCAATTCAGACAAAAACTAGGCATTGCATAGATATTCTGTCCTTCATTTTGGTGCCATTAGAGTAGGTGGGAAAACATTCATATTTTAAATAGAGGCTAATGGGGCAGAAGCAAGGTTAGCTATGTCTTTACAGGTTCCTCTTAATAGCACCTGTGCTATTACAAGCACCTGTGCTTTTGTAATTGCAATATGTGGCGACCAAGTTGGTGGCAATAGGAGGCACTGGTGTATACCATCATCCCTCCTGCTTTATGTTAGTATGCTTGCAGTGAGTAAAGATTGAAGCATGCTAGTCCTTCACCTTTTGTCCTTATTTACAAATGAGTGACAAAAGAGCTATTCAACATGTTGAAACTCAGTACGGCTGTGATAAGAATATGTTTGACACTATAAAGTGGCCTCCACCTGAAAATTGTACCAGTACTGAGTCATAGGCATTCCCCTGCTGTGTAGGTAAACTGCAGCTTGTTCAGAGGTGGCATTAATTCTGAAAGAAGCATGCAGTGCAGTTGCTTTCTGGTACAATGCATGTTCTTCCCCAGTGAGGGAGACACGTGGCACAGAGCCCGTGCTGTGGAGAGCGGGGCAGGGGGTGTCCATCAGTCTGACCATGGACCTGCTGGGTGCTCTGCTCTTTTCTGGCACTCTGTCCCAGATTTGTCAGTGCTATGAGGGAGTATTTTGGGTGTTGGGGTTTTTTTTCCTTCTGAATTTGGTTGCAAGTGTAACTTCTGTGAAATTTCTCATGGACTCAGCAGCTATGCAAAATGACCAGGGACAGCACCATCTAGTCCAGCTGTGAACATCTTCCAAAATTAATTATTTAACTGCTCAAATTTCTAAGGTAATAAAATCTTAGAGGTGCAGAACAATGGCTATTTTTCAGAACGCAGTTTTTCCTATTTTTCAGAAAAGGAATCCCTCCTATTTTAATCCCACTGGGGATACCTCAACCAAATGTGTTCTCAGTGGCAGTGAGCAGTTAATATTTTATGACCCATGCTGTACCAAATGCCAGGCCTAATGCAAGACCTGCTGGCTCTTCCTGGCCTTTAAGATTAAGACCCTTCCAGTTTCCTGCAGAGCACTCCAAAGGGCAGCTGTGTGTAATGCAGGTGGAGGAGGTGCTTGTGTCCTGCCCTGGGCTGGGCTGTACTGCAGATCTGACCCTGAAACTGGACAGGATACAGTCCATATGTACATTTTTCTTTATAGTTCTGAAAGTTTTTCATGCTAGCAAGCATACAGCCATGCAGCTTCATGCTTAAATCTCCCCCCTGAGGGCATCTAAATGTTTCCCTCCTTTCACCTTCCTTCCTTTTTTTTTTTTAAATCTGAAATTAGCAGTGACTGGTACAGGAATAAAAATACATAACAATACAGGATAAGACCCCTTAGGAAAACAAGGGGGTTAGGGGGCATAATTTTTAAGCTCTTCCTGAAATCAAAAGTTTTAAGATTCCTTGGACTCCTTTTTCATCATGAGTCTTTAAGGTTCTGACTATCTAATGTAGACTTTGTAATGGTAAATTTTAAATAAGCTGGCAGCAGTTCTCAGCTGTGTAAGGGTTTGCAAGTGAGTTACGTTTTTGTTTGCATGCTTGCCCTATTTTTAAAACATTCTTCCTAAATGTGTTGTTTTGTCACTGCTTACTATATTTGCTGCAGTGGAGCCTAAGTGACTTATTTTAGCAAAAGAAGAAATTATTACTTTTCTTCACTAACTTTACTCCAAATAGTACAAAGTGATAAGTTGTGTATTTTGATTTTCAAGAGAAATTAGGGAAGGGAGAGGAAGAGTACGTGGGGAAGTAATGGTTTGCTGTTTCATAGCATTGTCAAAACATATTTTTTATAGTCTAGTTAAATTATTTCTTCTTATTTAAAATAGTTCTTGTGCTATATGTGGCTATAAGTATATAAAATATATAAATACATGGACAGGCTATATAAATGTATATTTAAACATGATGAACAGTGATTTCTGTTGTGTGCCAGTATATAAGTGACAGTGTCTCAGTAATGTCTGAAGAAGAATGGTGCAATGGGAAAGACAAGTATATGGTTGGAATTTTGTTGCATAAGACCAAATGGACTTTAATACTGTGATACTGGGTTCACTTGGTAGATGCTTGACCAAATGGACTTTGATGCTCTGATGCAATGTTCACAAGCTACATTCTTGATCTTGTGGTATTTAATTATTTCCTTTAGCTTAGCAGTATTTTTTTATTATCCTGACATTTATATATTTAATTTTAAATGTCTTATATAGCTCCTTATGAAGTCAGACACTCTAGCCACCAGCAAGATGGACCATCTTCAGGGAATTATGGAGCCAAATCTGCACTCACCTGTTCAACTCATAACCGGGTAATGAATTGCATCTTTTTCTTTAGTAGTACTACTAACAAAGCAATAGAGAAATTTTTAAAAAAGGCAGAAAATTCTCACTTTGAAAGTGAAAAGTTTTCTCCGTGGTGTTTTTAGACTAGAGACTGAAGTGTGCTTTTTTTGATATATGAGGAAAAAAAGCTGATGGGATGGAGAAATTACAATAAATAATCAAATTAATTAAATTGCCAAAGGTAAATCGAAGTAAAACATTTTCATTGAAAGTACATGAGATTTCACAGAGATTCCTTCTTGATTTAGATTGCTATCTGTAACACACACACAGTATTTTTCTCTAACATTCTGCATATTTTGGTTTTTCACCCCAGTTGGTTAAATTGCACCTTAAACAAAATATATTAATTTCTGGGCATTTGTTTGTTTTTATGAAAATTGGTCTTTTGTTTTCCTGCTGGTTGCAAAAGCAGATCTTTCCTGTGTTCCAGTATGCCTGCTGTGCATTTATTATGCAAACAACTAGTTTGCCCTAAGGAAGGGCAAAGCTTTCTTAAGCAAGAGATTTTCCTAAATGAGTAAGACTCATTTAGGAAATGAGTCTCTACCTTTTCCTGAGTGCTTAGCACCTCACACCCACAATAAAATGTCACCTGAACCTCCCAAAGAGATCTACAGGTAGTGTCACATAATTTGTGCTAACTTGTAATGAAATTGGGTGCATTTGTGTAGCACTTTGAAATGAAAGTTAATTTACAGCTTTATGATGTTGCCTGTTTCAGGGATCTTTTGATGTATTTCAGAACTGGTGTTTTGCATTTGATTCTTGGGAAATAAACAGGTATGTCAGAGAAGGAGTTTCACAGCTGATTATTGTTCATTTTTGTCCTCCCTTTTTAAGACTGTTATCATGCAGGCTTAAATATTGAATACTCATTTATTCCATTTTAACAAAGACACCAGCTGTACTGGCAGCCCTCTTGTAGATACCTCCATCCAACCTGCAAAAGGTACAGGCCTCTCTTAAAGAAGTTAATCAGAGAGCAAAGACAGAGCAAAGATATAATTGGATTGAATACCCTTCTCCAGAATATTCCTTTACCCAAGGGAAGATTTTTGCTTAAACCTTGGGAACTGATAGAAGCTTGAGGGGGTCTCTAGGGGCTTGTGTGTCTCCCTGACTTAGCATAATGAGTGCTGAGTTACTGGGGTGAGCAGAGGGTCCAGAAGTAGAATAGCTCCATATTTACAGCACCTTTCCTAGATTAAATTTTATAGCAAAGATAAATTTTCATGCACAAAGGTGCATAAATGCAGCTTTAGGTCCTTTACTGGTGCCATCCATTTGAGGTGTACAGTGTGCAATTCAGGGCTGTAATGCATGGCAGAAAAAAAGGACCCCCAAAATTAATCTTGAGGTAATAAAATATGACTTGGACATTTAGTGGTCAGAAGTAGCCAAATTTCCTTTTCCTTTGACCGTTGATCATGTAAAGCTTCCTTTAATTGCAGAGGTAGAGATACCTAATAATAGTCTCAGTTTTAACAGGTAAGTAGTAGGACGGTCATCAGTGTGGCCATTTCTGCTTCTTGTCTTCTGAAAATTTATCTCTGCTACATAGAAGAGTGTGAGCCTGGTTTCTTGAGGTTCCCAGTGCCCTTCTGGTGCCCTCCTTGTGGCTGGTACCAGTGTCCCTCCCTTCAGTCTCTTTCAGTGGAGCGGGAGCAGCAGGACAGCAGCACCCAGTACTCAGATGACCCTTGGAGGATAACGGAGGAGCAGCGAGATTACTACATCAACCAGTTCAGGTCCCTGCAGCCCGACCTCAATGCCTTTATTTCAGGTAAATTTTACCAAACACGGTGCACATTGAATAGGGGGACCAAGCTGGGAGGTGAAAATTGTTAAGTAAATAATTTTTTTTTTCTCTCTGGCAGTGCATTTGTAAGAGTTGATTATCTTTTCTTTTTAAAGGCAGAGTATTCAAATCAATATTGTGACCCTTACATTTTCTCCTAAATGTCCTGATTTTAGAAAAATAATTACATCTAAGGGAGAAGTGTTGGCTGTTTGGTAAAAATTAAAATGAGCTCTCTACATTTGATGTGCTGTATTTGTGGATCACACCTGCAGTGTATATTGAGTTGAAAAAACCCTGAGGGCTGTGCTGGCTTATCCAGCAGAACTGTGGCTGTGTGCATGTGATGACAGTGAAGCATGCAGTTAACTGCCCTGGGCCCTCAAGCCTGAGGGTTTGTGGTTCTGGGGGACTGAGACTTTGACCTCTAGATAATTAGGAAACAATCCTGGAGAGCACACACATGGTAGAAGTATTGTTAAGAGCATACTGAGATGGCTCTGATCATACTCAGATTTCCATCCTGAATAGAAGATCCAGGCTGCTTGTGAGAGGAGACTTTGCCATGCACAGACAGTTGGTCTGGCAAGGAGTATGTCACAAGTTTTAAATGGAAGCAGTTGTAATGAGCTCTGTTGTGTCACTCAGGTTCAGGAGGCTTTGATCCGGCCAAAAGTTTAAAGAAATGACCTGCTGCTGACTGCAATTATTGCTTCAGCAGTTCTTCACCTCAGTTAAGTCTCCTTCATGCAGTTTGCTTCAAAGAAAAAATGGTTGTTCAGTGTTGGTTCTTTCCCCAGTGGTTGCCCAAGGGGAAGAGGATTATCATACCAGAAGTCTGTGCTTTGTTTCCTTATGGTTTGTAAGCTTGTATCCAGGAAGGGCTTCCAAGGTACCCCTGTCAGCCTGTGCATATGAGATGGTGAAGAAGTGTGTGTGTTAACTAGGAGTATGAGAAGGGCTGCTATGGCAGGGTGAGTGAGAATGCCTGCAGTAGCACAGGAGCTGTGTGCTAGCTGAATCTTCTGCAGTTTCTTTTTTCTTTTCTTTCTCTTCTCCCTCTGTAAATGTTTCACCGGGAAGAGTCATGGTTGAAGCAGCATCTTGGGAGAGCAGTGCAGATGTCAAAGCACTGTACTGCCGGTGCATGACTTCTGGGTGAAGCAGGGCCATTTGTGTCTGTTATTTCATCACTGGTGACATACTTGTTAGGCAGGTTAGAGTTACTAGTGCTAAAGTAGGTTTCCCTTTATTTATTTTTCCCATATGGAGGGAATGGAGAAATGAGGTCAACAGCTCTGTCTGGCTTTCTCTGTCATTTACTCAGAAGGAGACAAATGGTCCAGCATCTATAGTGGCATCTGATTAATCTGAGCATCTCTTGGACATAAATTAACTGTCTGCTTCAGGCACAGCAGACCTGGTAAAAGGGAAGAATTTGGAGAATTAATTTCCAGTGGTTGATGAGGCATGCTTTCCCAACAGGTTCCGTAGCAAAGAATTTCTTCACAAAATCAAAGCTGCCCATCCTGGAACTTTCTCACATCTGGTGAGTATTGTAATAGTGTTGGGGATGCCTATCACATTTTTTTAAAAAGACACTTAATTCAAGAGTTCTTGTTAAATTTTAAAAGTGTCTTCAATTTTAATTATTGCTCTTATCTCCAGAATCACTTTGAGGCCCAAGCAGCAGGGTGGTCATTGGTCTTCCTGAGACACTTGTTTTCTGGAGAGATGTTCACCTACTCAGCAGGACTGGGAAGGTTTGAACCGCAACATAGCTGAGAGCTGTTCTTAAGTGTATTGTAAGCAGCATCATTAGCTCAAAGAACTGGCATTTTTCATTAAATGCCACAGAGGAGAAGCACCTCTGGAATGTTTTAGATGTGTTGTTGGTTTTATGTTTCTGTCTCTGTTCCGTCAGAGGAGGCCTAATTAAACAACTACATAATTCATTAGTGCTTTTCTAATGAACCAGTGCTCTTATTTTTAATGAGCTTATTGAGAAACAATTGTGGATGGAGCTGTACGTGATAAAATTTGACAAGGATTCTATTATATTTTCATCAACAACACGGTGCTTTGTAATTTGTTGTCATCATTGTATGTCTGATAGGAGGAACAAACAGTTTTAAACATGGATCAGAAATGCTGATAGTGATTTTGTTTTTATATATGCTTTTATGAAGAGAGATGAGAAGAAAAGCTTGCAAGAGCCTAAACATCTGTCAGGGTCAAAGGATATGTCTGGAATCTTTTCAAAGCGGATTGTCAGTTGTGAAAATAAAAAAAAAAGACAACTGAAGAAACATAATGCTGGGGGAAGTGAATATTGGAATTTAAATTTAAGATTACTTAAAAAGAATGGATTAACCTAATATGTTAGCAAATCAGATTTTATTTCTATTGCTGACACAAGTTGTTCTCTCTGCAGAATTTCAAGAAAAGTATTCCTTTCCAGTAGATACTTGTAATTTTGTGACAATGTGATTTATCAGGTTATGTTGCTGTGTTAAACACATGGGATGTTTCAATCCTTGTCACTATAACCTGAACAGTTTGAGAAATGCTTGTTACTTTCAAAGAGTAAGAGATTATATGTTTATTTTAGACCATATGCCCAAGATAAAATATTACTCAGTTTTTGCAAAGAGTAATTTATAAAATTGAATTCTTGAATTTCTGAAGTTTATCTTCAGTGTTTATGAAGCGTGCTAGGATTAGAGAGAATTTTTTAGTGAGAAGTTAACAACAATATTTAAACTTGTCAAGAGCATTATTTTTGCTCTTTTTTAAAGGTTAGTCAATGGTGCTAAGTAACCATTGCTAAAGTCCATATTTAACTTCTTCTGCTTGAACTGTTTTAAGATCCTGCATGGATTAGCCAAAGTACTTCCTAATATTGGAAGGTTAATTCTACCCTTGGAACAATGTGCAATTAATTGCTGCTCAGGGCCAACTACATCCTGGGCTGCATCAAAAGAGGTGTGACCAGCAGGGCAGGGGAAGGGATTCTGCACCTCTGCTCTGCTCTGGCAAGGACCCCAACTGGAATGCTGCATCCAGCTCTGGGCTCCCCAGCATAAGAAGAACGTGGAGCTATTGAAACCACTCCAGAGAAGGTCCAATAAGATGATCACAGGGCTGGTGCACCTCACCTATGAAAACAGGCTGAGAGACTTGGGGCTGTTCAGCCTGAAGAAAAGGGTCTGGCAGATTTTCTAGCAGCTTTCCAGTACCTAGTGGTGTCCACAAGAGAGCTGGAGAGGGACTTTTCACAAGGGCATGTAGTGATAGGACAAGGGGAAATGGCTGTAAACTAAAGGAGGGCAGGCTTAGATTAGATATTAGGAAGGACTTCCTTACTATAAGGGTCATGAGGCCTTAGAACAGACTGCCTAGAGAGCTTGTGGACTTCCCATCCCTGGAAGTGGTCATGGCCAGGCTGGATGGGGCTTTGAGTAACCTGGTCTAGTGGAAGGTTCCCTGCCTATGGCAGGGGAGTTGCAACTAGATCTGGAATGATCTAATGGAATTAGTTGGAATGATCTTTGAGGTCTCTCCTATTCCAAACCACCCTGTGATTCTGTAAGTATAGATTATGTATTTCACATTCTAATATATGCATACCATCATATTCAATGGCATGATGTATTAAAGAAATGTACTTTACTGAAAAAGAAAAAAAAGTGGTAAGTCAGTTTTAGAAAATCAGCTTGCTTTATCCTCCCCGAGACAAATGTACAAGTCAGGATCAAGTGTACATGACAGAGATACTTGTCTTGTGTTAAAATATCCCTCTCAGAGTTGCATTTTTGTCTCCCACGTGATGGCAAGCATATGTTTCCCTGAGTTAACACCTTGGGAAACACCTTGTGCCTGTTTTATCCACAGGGAGCTGAGTGATGTGGATTGTGATGGGGCGCTGACACTCCCGGAGTTCTGTGCTGCTTTCCACCTTGTGGTTGCAAGGAAGAACGGTTACCAGCTGCCTGAGACACTGCCAGAGACACTGCTGCCCGAGTACCTTCAAGCAGGTAAAGTTCTGTGCTAAGTCATGTGCCTGCAGCCATCTCAGAAATCCAACGTGTGTTTAAGGTTCACTCTCCATCCTGGAATGGGCTTCTCTCCTTCTATGTGCAATGATTCTCCAGCTGCATTTAAGGCATCTGTTTTCAATTGTGCTCGTGAGGTGATTGCTGAAGAAGTAATATATCAAAGCACAGAGATAGGGATGCAAAGTGGAGCAGTTATCTGCCTCTTGATGTCTGCCCCATTGCTCCGTTGTGCTTCAAGTGTCAGGACAGGTAAAGAGGCAGATGAGTACCTGTAAAGCAAAGGGAATCCAGCAATGGCTTTAAACTGAAAGAGGACAGGTTTATGTTAGATTTTAGGAAGAGATTGTTTACTGTGAGGCCAGTGAGTCACTGGAACAGGTTACCCATAGCAGCTGTGGATGCTCCACCCCTGAAAGTGTTCAGGGCCAGGTTGGAAAAAGCCTAGAGCAACCTGGTCTAGTGAAAGGTGTCCCTGCCCATGGTAAGGGAGGTTGGAACTAGATAATCTTGAAAATCTCTTCCAATCCAAACCATTCTTTGAATCTATGATGTAGCTTTTAATTATTTTGATGATTTTTCCTTAAAGTATTTATCTCTTGAAGATTTGTTAAGAATGATACTAGACTGCATTAGAACTTAATATGCTAGTGTATTTTTTTAGATGGAGATACTGATTATATCAAAGGTTGAATTTTTTTGTAATTTATTTTATGTAATCCACAGGTTGTTCTGTAGGTAGTTTGCATTAATGACAGGAGGATTACAACAATTTGTGTAGCACAAGGATGAATTAATCCAAAATATAACATACTTCAGTAACAATGTGCAGTGAAAGACCTGCCCTTTCATTTGTTCTCTTCAGTTATGTCTCTTTTAATTATAAATGAATGTTGAAATATATACTGTTACATCTAAAAAATGTGCATGACTCTCAGGGGCAAGGAGGATTAACCACAGATGATAATTACAGTGCTAAGGGATAATATTTAAGACCTAATAAAATCTCCATTAAATTTGATGACACTGAATATATTAAAAGGCAGGAAAAGAACAAATCGAGCTGCAGTTAGGAAAATTAAATGTTGACCCTGTATCAGGTTTGAGAAATAATTTCTGATGGAGTCATGTTCCCTGTAATCCACGATATTCATATCCAAAGCAATAAGCTCCTGGAAAACATGCACTGCCAAATCTTCATCACTTTCAGTCTCTATAATTATGTTCCCCTGTCATAATCACAACTCCCCTTTTTCCTCCAGTACCATGACTTTGTTCACTACTTTCATGCCTGGTCTCATGATAAATTGGCTTTAAACTCATCCATGCAGGTTATTTTTGGTGTGTCTTCACATTGAACCTTTTTTGGGTAAAACTGCAATGGAAATAAATATCTCTAGTAGCAGGGAATCATTATGTCAATGGAAGAAATAGCGTGGTAAGCTGCAGTTGTTCCCTGGGAATCCTCTTTTCCCCTGTTTGTCCCTTTCAGCACTTAATTCTACTGTTTTCTTAGATGATTATTGTTTCATGCTGTTGCATGAGACCAAGCATTTCAAGCAAATCTACATGGAAGAGGTGAAAGGACTAATTGTTTCTTGTGGGTCCTTTAAATACCCCAGCTAATGAACTAATTCTGGTTAATCTGTGGGTCTGAAAATATCTTGGGTTCATTCTGCTATCTGGTCAGGATTCATAAATCTGTCTTTTGAAAGACTTGCATTAATAAAAAGGAGAACATCCCAACACACTCTAAAACTGTGAATCACAGAAAGGTGTAGAGCCCTGGTTGTATTACTTCTGAAATGAAAGCATTGACAAGTATGTAAGTGCCTCATAGAGTTACCTGAAATGTCAAAAGCAATTTTGAAGAGAAATCTTGTGTTTTCATGTTTTCATAATTTGATTTCTGTGAAATTTAGAAATTTTTTTCAAAATTTTTGGATTCTTAGGACTCTGAAGAATACTGTTTTTCATTAGATTGCTGCATTAGTTTCAGCATGAGGCATAATTTGGTTCAGCTGAAGTATTTGCATCTAAGAAGAGTGCTGTTAAAGCTTCAAATAAAATTACTTGGAGCAAAAAAGCATTTAAGAATGCATTAATCTTGCTAGTTTTATGATTTGTACCATAAACTACAAGCACAACTGGTGCAAATGCTATCCTGGCACAGCTCCATTGACAATTTGACCCACCACCTTCTTTTTGGAAACATTTTATTAAAACTAATTTGCAGAATCTCAAAAGCTATTTGCCCTGTGTGTAACCCACTGTACTGTAAATTAAGACAGATTTCCAAGAGCTTAATTTATTGAGATAAAATAAATGCTAGCCAAAAACTTGAAATGTGGTTGTTCTGCTTTTTAATATATTGATCGTTAAAAAAAGATGTTTTCCACCTCATAAGACAGATTTATCTCAGAGGAGCTAATCCCAGAGGGATACCACCAGAAGGACCTGAACTTGTGGGATAGAAATAAGCTTGTTGTGAATATTCCTTTGAGAAGTTAGATGTGATTTTTTCCCTTTTTTCCCCCCCCTGCTCTCAATGTTGTTTAGTTGAAGGTGGTATATACTACAGTCTCCACAGTGTTTAGTGCTTTGCATTTTGATGGCCTTCAATTTTAGAGTATAATGTAGATTCTACTATATTTTTCAGTATTGAAAAAGTCAAAATTGCAGCTGAAGGTAGCATAAGTACCTTTAACATTGCTAAGAGAACAAGACATAAACTATAAGATAGTTGATACTCGACTGGGAGAAGAAAAAATTTCTTCCAAATTTTACCATTATTTCTAAAACAGAAATTATACAAGCTATCCCTTTCATGCCACTGACTTACTTAAGATGCAAGATAGAAAGATTTTCTTCGTGGTGTTTGTCATCCACGTCTTATGGATTAGGTCTGAGATGTAGAAATAACGAGCAAAATTATGCTACAACAGATTTCTAAGAAATATGTATTAACCAAAGACTTGGTGTGTCTCTGTGTTTGGCTTTGGGTTGGTTTTTTGTTGGTTTGGGGTTTTTTTACCTTTTTCTTCTCTTTTTCTTTCCCCTGCAGCTTGTTTGAAGCCCGTGTGTGACTGCGCACTCTTTGATTCTTATTCTGAGCCATTGCCAAGCAGTCAGCAGACTCGGGACTTCAGTCAGACAGAGGTGAGAAGGTGTAAGCTGGGTCCTCACCTTGCAGAGGGGAGGGGGCTGGACCAGCTTCACAGAGACTGTGCTGTGTGAGCAGCAGGACTGTGAGTCTCTGAGAGGACTTTAGGAACCTCTAAACTTCTTATTAAGCCATCTCAAACCCCCAGCTCAGCCATTTCTTCTGTGTATGGAAAGGGCTGATAGGCTTTTCAAGAGATACTCCCACAAAGCAGAGTTCACAGTAGTCATTGAGGGACTTGTGAGATGCTGGAATCTGCAAAGAAATAGGCTCTACCTGTTGATGTCCTGCAGGGCTGCTGCAGGAGGGGCAGTGGGGCACATGGACTGTGTTCAGGTGAAGTATCTGCTCAGTCTGAATTGGTTGAAAATATGAGGCTTCAGCACAGACCTAGAATCATAAAATTGTGTACTTCGGAAAAGACTTCCAAGATCATTGATTCCAACTGTTAGCCCAGCACTGCCTTCTTTCAGATAGCTGCAGAGAGCAATAAAGTCACCCCTGAGCATCTTTTCTCCAGGATAAACAATCCCAGCTCCCTCAAGCACTCCTTCTGTGCTCAGGACTCTCCACCAGCTCCATTGCCCTTCTCTGAACACGTGCCAATGTCCTTTCTTGGAGTGAGGGCCCACAACTGAATACAGTAGGTTTGGTTGGATGGAACAGGGGCTTTGGACTACATCTCCAGAGGTCCCTTCCAAACCCAACCGTTGTATGATGCCTTGAAGTCTGCTGCAAGCAAAACTGAGGTAAGGAGAAGAGTTTCACACTGGGGTTAAAATCCCAGACTTTTAAAAACCGTATAGAACTGAACTAATCAGGGCCACTGAGTTGTGCCTGAATATTGCAACTCTCAATGTATGTGCTGTGGGATTTAAAGGTTTAGTGTTAAGGTGTTGCTATGAACATATTATAAGTTTCTCTGTGTGTAAGCTTTCTGATTATTTTCTCATGGGAGAACATCTTTTTGCTGTCTTTTACTCTGTATAAGCTTTCTGTAAACAAAATATCTGTGTTTGTTCTTCAAGGACATAGAATTGGTTGGCCTCCTCTTACCTATGAGGAGACTGAACTGAAATTACTTATCTTTCTGATATTGTAAACTATTGAGACACACACATTCTCTAGACGAAGCAGCAGCAGGAGCATGGAATGCTCTCTGCTGAGCAAATATAAAAAAATACTAAAATTATAGAGTCATTTTAATAAATCATATTAGCCTTCTAAAATTGTCATCAAGAGTCTTTTCTTCAATGCATGGACCACGACAATATTAAGGTAGTTAATCAAGTGGCAGACTGACTGCAGGAACCGGCCCTTCTGACACTCTTCCAAATTTAAGGATAATGGTATGTCATGGCAGCTCAGCAAGGCTGTTCTCCAGCTATTTCCTCCCAATGCCTTGTTCTGGGGAGTCCCTGGGTCAGAACCCAGCTGCTCCCTCATCAAATCCATCTTGGTAGTGGTACCACCAGACAGAACCTGCTAAGCTTCTGTGGGTACCATGTTCACTTTGGACAATGCTGCAGCCAGAGTGTTGAGCACCCAGTGTATCTTCTGGAACTGTTAAAATATGTGTTGTATTCCTGGGAGGTGTTGCTCATCCTACAGCAGCTTGGGCAAAGCACAGCAGTCAGGCTGGGCTTTGGAAGCAGCACTGCAGTTCTGTAGTGCAGGGTGCTGGTATGTTGGCAGCATGGGCAGGTCCTTTACCAGAATCACCTAATCCCTTGTTCTTCGCCTTATTTTGGGTGGCCATAAATATGCAACCTAAAATATAAAAGAAGATACAGATATAATATAGAATTAAATTATATTTGAAATGTAAACAAATATATAATTACACATACACATAATTTAAAAGCTTCAGTTTACATTGTCCAAGATTAATGGACTTTAAAATCTCCTCAAAAGTGATTTGAGAATCATTTTGACTTGATTTTTTTTTTTGTTCAACTTATGTTCTTACATTTAGAATTAATACAATTAATTGGTATTATCATTTGGAAAGTCAGTAATTCATCTTCCATTCATCTCCCTCAGTGGGAAGTGCAGCAATTCACTGTTGCAATTTCATTTGTATCTTGGCTAGTTGAGGAATTATACTTTAGATACTTGATCACTACATTAAAATATTATATTATCAATGCAGTCTGTTATGCATTACCTCCATGTCTTTTTAAATTTCCACCTATCATCCATTCAGGCTGTTTAATTTCATTTCAGATGCCTGTTGTTACTGTGACTGATGAACTACAATACTGCAATAAAGTAGAAACAGTTCCTGAATGAATTCATAAAGAAAATAATGGCAAGAGACACGTCACTTGCATTCTAGGCTCTATTAAACTTGAAAAACGCACCAAGGCTACTGATATTATGCTTGAGAATGACATGGGTGACTGATTTCTGTTTACCAAGGAAGTTTTGTCTTCACAGTTTTTTTTTTTCCCCTCAAGTTTTTGTCTCTCACTCTCCTTTGGTTCTTTTCTGCAAGCTTTCTCACTGCCAAAATCCTAAAGTTAAAACATGCATAAAATGACTGACTGGGGTTCCTCTGGGCTCCCTCAGAAATGTGCTCACAGTTCATTGAAACCTCTGAAAGTCTTTCCATCAATTAAAGCATGTGTTGAGTTAGGTCTATGGTCTCATGTTCTTCACTTGACTGTCAGGGCTAGCTATGGATGTGAAATGTTTTGTTCATACATTTTCAGAGTCCTTAAGCCATATTTTTGCTGTGTTGCTTTCTCAGAAGTACTAGCGTATCCAATTCCTCAGAAACTTTGTAAAACAAATCTCACAGACCTTTACTGTGGAGTTTTCATTTTTGAACTGACTTGAGATTTTTGTGGTCTTTTGAAAATGTCTATGAAATCTAGGTTTCTCAATTAATTTGTTTAGGCCAAATTTATTTCAGGACATTTTTAGGTCAAATCTCTTCCATGCTCCCTGGGAAGAAAACAGCATCACTTAATATTTAGAGAAGTTTGAGGTTTCTGACATTTGCTTGCATGTTTTATTTGGTTGCAGAGTGTATTCTTGTTCTTACAGATAATAGAGGTAGAATTTGTTCCAGCAGACGCTCCAAGAACAATAAATGCCTATAAGTTGCTGCTGAAATAACAGAAAATCAAGGAATAAGACTGGGGAGAAATTCCCTGTTTTCTTATCAAAGGCCTGAATTGGCCTCCAACAGACTCGCTAATGAAATTTGTTTTTCCCATCTCTATGACTGCATGTTGAAAGAAAAGAGTAGTTCAAGGATCAGCCCCATCAGCCAGAAGCCTTTAAAGCATAACCTTCAGGCTCTGCAGTACAGCTGGAGTTTTGGTTAGAGAGACTTTTCTCAGGGAGACTGGAGAAGCTTTCATCTGTCCTTACACAGGTGTTACATATGGCTCTCTTGGGAGAAGTCTCTCCTTACATTCAGTCCGTATCTCCTTCACTTATTCACTGTTGAAGTGCTCCTTTAACTAATTTCCAGTGTGGAACTGCTGTACCTTGAAAAGTAGAGTTATATTGTCTTTCTATGGGTCCACTATTCTTCTTTATCCAGCAAAGAAATTGTGGTGCAAGAGCAAATGTTGCCATTATCTGTGTTGATCTGTGTTCTTAAATATTTGACTCTGGAAAGGTATGAGTTGTAACAATCAGTGTAATTAACAAATATTCTTTCTTTAGAAGTCATCAGCTGAAGAGGTAACTGATAACTCTGCCCTACTACAAGATGGAAAGAAAGATGACAAACAAGGTATTCAAATAAATAACTTTTTTTTCCATTAGGGATTAAATGATGTGTGTTTTATTTATTATAGTAATAATAATATAGTAAGCCCCTATGTTTGCTGACAGAAGCAATGGGGTGTTTAATTTCTAAGATGGCTATGTGTTGCTGAAGATTTAAAGAGACAACTCACACAGCTGAGTTGAAGACAAATAAAATGGAGGGGTTTGCTTCAAAATAAGTTCTATCATATGTGAATGATAGGAAATGTACCTTCTAAAATATGTCTAGCCCTAAGGCAATTAATGTTTTGCTTCTTACTTAAAAAAAAATTTTAATTGTTATTAGGAATTTTTTAAGAGTATAGATTACACTGTGCCAAATTTTCAATTTTGCAAGAAACACCAACACTTCAGTTTTTATTCCTATTTGAAAAAAATAATCCCTTTATTTTCTTGCAAAACAAAAGTTTTAGTCAAATTGGACTGAAAAGACTCCATTCATTCATTTCATTTGACATCCATCAGCAGCAAGTCATGTGAAATTGAAGTGATCTTTCTCTTTTTTGCTGCAGTAGCTTCTATGGCTTCCAGAATTGGAAATCATCACACAGCCATTCATTCCCTTTTATATTCCCTTTTCCCAATTCTCACTTGTTGTCCCTCCCTTGTAGAAACAAAACAGTTGTGGGTATTTTGTTGCCTGATTCTCAGATCTGCAGATTATGTATGAATTAAAATAAAAATATCTTGGCCTCTCAGATGTCCACATGTTAAGGTTGCATCCGAGCTGTGAGACCAGGTAGTCCACATTCCTGATTCACCTTCCACACTCTGGTGTGACAGAGTTTGACAGATTCCCAGTGTCCCCTTTTCAAAGAAAGTTTGTCAAGAGTTGACATGTGTTTGTAAAACATTTTGACACGTCAGCATATTCCAAGAAATCAGTGTTTTGTTGACAAGGTTTGTTTTGTTGTAAAATGTATCATGAATCAGAGAAGGACTTGAACCTTGAAGGTTATTGCTTTCAAATGCCTAGGGAAGATTTACTTTTTACTAAGGGAATATTTTTTTGCTGTTCAGATGAAGTTGTGCTTTGATTTTTGTAGCTGACATGTAAAGTCACATGGGAACCTGTTTTGAGACATGCAGTCGTCCTTCAGGGCTGAAGATATGCTGTATTTATGCCACAGACTGCTACCTTTTCAGCTAAAGAACAAATACTTTTGTTCTA
Organism: Leptocoma aspasia; assembly: GCA_013399835.1. Classification (NCBI taxonomy): domain Eukaryota; kingdom Metazoa; phylum Chordata; class Aves; order Passeriformes; family Nectariniidae; genus Leptocoma; species Leptocoma aspasia. The sequence continues at coordinate 1,293,673 of VXAX01007071.1, read as the reverse complement.
CCTTTTATTACTATTCTAACAAACATGAGAACAGATCACTCTCCTAACTAAGGGGATGTTCCCAGAAGTCAAGAATCTGCAGTTCAGGACAGTAGAAGCAAATTTTCCTGCATTTGCAAAAGTATCCAAGTAAATTAACTTCACTTCGGTTATAATGTAGTTAAATTTGGAAGATAATGTAAGCTGAACTGGGTTACAAGACCCAAAACTTTTCCCACATGTTTTGTTTGATAAAGGCAGATCAAAGAGCACATAAGGTTGGAAGGGACGTCTGGTTCAACCTCCCTGCTAAAGCAGGTTCATCCTAGAGCAGGAGAGATTTCATTCCAAGTAGTCATTTAACACTGAGTGTTAGAGTGCATCAAAATACACTGTGGTGCATTAAAAACTCCATTAGAAAGGATGTGTAGGGGAATGTGGAAGGGGAATAAGCACTCAACCCACAAATTCTCAAAATTTGAGATTATTTGGGAACTTGAGCATAGGTCTTTCTTTCTGTTCTTGATTTTTGTGCTCTTGGAAATTGTTACTTGAGTGCTTCAGTTTTCTGAGGGTATGTGGCTACTTTTCGAGTATGTTTGGTGTTATGTCTAGTACCAGCTTAGGTGTTCCTTTCTCAGGCCTGGTATTTCTACATTTTACCCACACATACTTAAAGTAATTATTTTTTCTTTTTTTTTTTTTTTCTTAAGCTCTTAAAGTAAGCACTACTCTCAAAAGTATACCAAAGGAATTTCAGCACTTGACTCTGAAAGCAGGTAAGGAAAAAAAAATGCCATGTATTACTTGCATGAGAATTTTGATGAAGTATTTCTATATCACAGTAAACCTAAATTAGTGTAACTTGATTAATTTTTGAAAGAACCTTTTACTTTTGTACTACTTTCCTACTGATATTAGCTTTTACCTCATAATGACTACTATTTGTAAGATAAATATTAATTACCTCTTCAGGTTGTCAAAAGGTTTTCTTGCTTTCTCTCCCTCATTGTTAGTGTATGGGTTCTTCCTGTGTGGAAAATGTTTTTAGCTCTTTTGAAGATTCTGAAGTTCTTCTGTACTACAAACAAGGTGCAAGAGCGTGCATATTATACCTCGTGGTAAAACCTCATCTGAAGTATAGAATAACTATGTAATGTTTTGGTAACTATTCTGAAATTGCCTGTTTCTTTGTGAAAGCTCAGCTTTCCTATTTTGTGCCAAGGAGTTAGAGGACAGAGAGCCTTTGGAAGCACAGACCTTGAGGCACTTAAGACACTGATGCAAGCTTTTAACTCAGGGCTTGTTTCTTTGTTGAAACCACTCCTGATTTTTCTCTCTGCAGCTCCAACATACACTCCTTGTTCCTATAATTCTATAAAATGCTATTTTTGGAACAGCATATGTCAAAATTACTTATTTGGTCCAGAAACTTCCCCTGCATTCAGCTCAGTTCATCAGACCTCCCTTGCCTTCCTCTTTGTTAATCTCTTTCTACAGTGGTAAGAATGTTTGTAAGCCCTCCCTGGTCCCAGTCAAGCTAAAATCTTACTTTCTCTTCTTTTTGCATGAATGTTTTTACTCATGAAGATATCCTTGATTAAGAAAATGGACCCCACATGTCTGTCACAGCAGTTTTGTCTTATAGCTCGATTTATTCATGGCTGCTCAACAGCTGCATGCCTCATTTCCCAAATCTTTTTTTCCTGGCTTCTTCCCAAACACTTGGCAGCTGCCAGATTTGCTATCTTCAGCTTCTATTCTCAAAAGATTGCTGCTTCTCTTTTACATACACACTCTTGCACATCCCTCTCAGGGAAAGGGGAGGGTGGTTGCATGACTTTCTGTTCTGTTCTCCTTCCCCCTGGTTTTGCCCAGGAGCACAGGGGAGTTTAACTTTCAGTTCAGCAATTCTGTCTTTAGTACATTTAGGAAAAAAACTTATGCCACCTGCACATCTCCTTCCCCTATGTCTTTCATCTCCTGGTCAGGGAGGTCTTCCCCATGCTGCTGTGCTCCTCCAGCAGTGTTGCTGTGTTTGTATACCAAGGGAGACAGTGGCAGAATTTCACTCCATCATTGTGGCTCCTGTCCCTGCAGGGTTCCACTCTTGCTGTGCTGGACATTGATGATTTGAGCCAGCACATTCTCAGGTTGCATGCAACAGCTGATGTGGAAAGTAAAAATGTTTGTCTATCCAGTGGAGTAGATGCAGCACAGTAATTGAGTGGTTGTTTCAGAATCAGTCACCATTCTGAAAGGTCATTGTAATCATTAACCTCCAGCATGAAAATTCATTTGGGATGAAGTGGGAGAAATTTTACATGCTTCTTTGGTTATTCATTTAGGCTGTTTATGTAAACTCAGGAAAGATGATAGTCTGTGAAAGTTTTCTTTGCCATCAGAAGGTCTAGAAATTTGAAATCAGTAAGAACTTTATATGCTCAGCATTCTGAATATCTGGCCAGTTTATTTAGACTCCTAAGTGCAGGATCATTGTTGACCTTAGCCTTGTAAAGGATTGAGGGCCAAATGTCCAGGTGTTTAAATTGTACATTTCTGCCTAGATTACCAGTAAGAGATGAGTCATTGAGGTTGATGAATGCGTTGGTTTTTTTCTTTAGCCTTTCACCTTTTTCAGCACAATTTTTCCACCTGATCTTAAACCTGTAAAACAAGGAGGCAGCTGTTGAGTGTAAGATGTAAGAGTGTAAGATCAAAAGTTACCAAACGAGCATCCTTCGAAATGTTAAAATGAAGTTGTCTTGCAAGAGGGCTGTAGGAGCAGCTCAACACCCAAAACAGGAACCTTCACACCCTCTTTCATTACTGCAGACCAAGCTGCTCAGTCTGTCAGGCTCTACTCCAGGAATCATACAAACTTTTGAATAATCAATGTAAATTATTTACTCAACAGGTTTAACTTACTAATTTAATGAAAGTTAGACTTGTGTAACCATAGCAGTAGAAATATGGAAAACTTGTGAACTGGATAAATAGTTTTGTATCATCTTGAATGATTTTGTCATGTATGTGTATAAATCTGCACCTCAGAGATGAAGTGTGCACAGACTGAATGTACCAAAATAGCTGCACGTTTCTTGGAAATCCTGCCACAATTATTTTTATGTCCTAATAATGAACTACCTGCTTCATAGTATTTTTTGTATTATACTGCTTCTTTTGAAAGGAGAGCTAAGTCTGGGTATTCAGTAATTGAAGCTTTGAATTTCCTAGTTTTTCAAAAGCTTAAAAAGAAAATCCTTGGCAGTAGCATTCTATTTCTATCATTTTTTATTAGTAGTCATTTCAGAATTCTCTCTTCCTTATGTGCTTTCCTGTTTACCTCAACAGGATGTCCTTGGAGAGTTTGAATGTCAGTTTTACCTATGGGTTTTTTATATGACAGGCTTTCTAAAAGAAGTATGAGTAGAATTACAGTCTCCATAGGAAAAGGAAAATTTGAAGATTCTTAAACATGGCTTAGCTTGGAAAGGATTTATGCTTCATATTTCTAAGTAGCATATTTAATAATTGTGCATGTAATTTAATAATCAGCAATTTCAGCATTGGAAAATTGGGTCATATGGCTGTAGGGAAGCAGTGTCTGAAGTTGTATTCTCTGGGAGTTTGACACAGAGAGAGGGAGGAGGATTATCACCACTGCATATTTTAATATTAATTCCCTCTCCCTTCTTTAGTTGCTAGGAAGAGTTTGTTGTAGAGAAATCTGGAATGACTGTGAACCAGTTTGGTGATGACAATCTACTAGAACTTGATCACTGCCAGCTGCAGTGGGGTTTATTCTATCCAAAACACCTACTAGCTCTGTATAATCCTAAAAGCAGTTTCTTTTATGAAGAGCCAGTGTGTGACTGTACATGTGCCATATGCTGCTACTTGTCTTCTGTGAGCCCAAAGCCTCCCATGGAGGGTCTGTGCAGGAGTACAGTGCAAGCCATTAAAAGCTCAGTATTTGCCAGCTGCTGCCACAGGCAGCTCCTGCTCTGTGGTGTGGAGGATCCATTGTATTCTCAGGTAGTGCTCTGTAGTAGTTGATGATAAATGCTCTGTAGTAGCTGGTGATAAATGTCTGACTTGAAAGTAGGCATATATCTGAAGGCAGATAGAAATTCTGACAATTTTTTTCCCCAACCTGCTTTGTTTCTCTTGAGTGTTGTACCTTGATTAGTAGACTGGGAAAAATACAAGGATTCACTTTGTATATGCAGTGGGATCATTGATGCTGCTGTAATACCTTGAGGATATCTCAGTGGGATGAATTTGAAAGCAATCATGCAGATATGTTTTCTCAAAATTATCTGATACTAGTAAGGAGAGTAACAGAAGAGACAATGTAAACCAAAGAACAGCCTCAAGGAATTACCCAGAGATGATAATTCAGCACTGTTGTTTTCCTATCACATAAAAACTGCATGTGGCAGGATATTTGGAATTCATCCAAATAACAGAAACTAATTTTTACATTAATGAAAATGGGAAATGTGTTTGATCAACATTTAGACTTAAAAGCTTTCTTCCTTCAAATACCTTTCGTTCCCAAGGTCAAAACAGTCTTAACATGACATGTATTTTGTAATGGGTGATGGACATTTATACTAATTAGTTAAAGTATTTAGGAAGGACATAAACCTTTGTGCTTTTGGAAGCAGACAAGTAATAGATACCTGGACTAAGAAGAAGATGTTTTCGATAAAAAGTTGATGTTGTTCCTTGTGTTGCTTTATCACAACTACATCCATAACTACAGGTCAGAGCTACCTATTGCTCTTCCTGTGTTCTGGTAATCATATTAAAAAGGTGAAACTCTCACTACGTGTTGGCTTTTGAATTCTTAGGACATTCACATACTACAAAAGCAAAGGGGAAGGAGAAGTTAAAATCAATCCCCATTCCTCATGTGAGATGAGTATACTCTCACATCCACATTTGCAGCACTCACATGTTTAATGGACACTGATTCTGAAGCTAAAGACATTTATTTAAAATACGACATTTTAGCGATTCTTTTTTCTTTTCTATTCCAGCTGCTCAAGAACCTAACGCACTCAGAGCCAGACCACGATCCAGGTACTGCTTTCATTCCTGTTTCAGGAAAAGGCATATATTTCTCTGGTGTTAGATACAAGGCATCAGAACTGCTGTTGAATTTTTTTTTGTTAATTGGTGTTGTGCTGAGTACAGCTCAGATCAGACAGATTTACCAGAAGGAATCTGTAAGCTATAGACCCTACATAAATACTGCACTAGGGCCCCATGATCTCTGGTCATAAGGTGCTGGAAGTTTTGCCTATCTACCCAGCCCTGCTGCCTTGTCAGGGTGGTGACTGCCTCCAGCCCAGTCCCAGGGGTGTCGTGGCAGGACAGCTGGGACCACCCCATTGCAGGGAACATCCTCAGCAATTCCGTGCTCTTGTAACCTGCACGGTGATTTCAGATGGAGGGAGGCACTGCACGTTCCTGCAGAAACAGCAGTAGTAGCTCAGCTCTCGGGTGTGGGTGAGTGAATTCTTTTATTGGCATCCATGTGCTTGCCTGTGGCTGGTGTGTGATGGAAGGACTTCAGGACTGTTGTGTGCTAGAAGGGACACCTGCTGAATTTGGATGTTTGAAAGAAAAGGGAAACCTGTGCCAGAAAACATTGTATATAAATGGATTACATCTTGAGTTGGTTGTCACTTACTGCTGTATAGCCATGTTAATTCACCTTAAACTTTTCATTTTTGGTACTAGTTAGAGGACTCTGCTTGGGATTTTTTTGCTTAGGTAATGAGAGTATAATCAGAAGCTGTCTGCTTACAGGCTTGTGAAAGCCTGCTAGTAAGACAGGATCAGCTATAAGCATGGTGATTGAGGATTGAAATCCTCTGTTCTTAGGACTTATATTCAGGAAGGCTGAACTGCCTTGTGTGCTGTTTTTCTGCTGCTAGCCAAAGCTTTTTAGTTTCTGCAGAGTTTTACATTTTCTTGCTGTGTTACTAAATTGCAAATATGCAAAAAATGTGCAGAAATACATAGAACACCAAATGCTTAAACAAGCTCAGAAAAAGTCACTTGAATGTGACTACTCTGTCACATGTGGCTGTCTCACATCTTGACTGTATGTCGCTGCTTCAATGCAGAAGTTGAGACTAAAGATGCTTGAGCACATCCTTGAACTCAGACCTGCTATGCTTGTTGGAAATGGGATGAAATACCATAGGGGATTTATTTTTCTCTTTAAAGAATGATTGGGATGTTACGAAAAAATGTGTATTAATGGACTTCAAAACCAGATTGGAATATATTCAGTAACTGAGAAAACAAATAAAAACAGTGAAAGAATTTGTGTGTGAAAAGTAAATCTGGTAAACATGGTGGTGATAATGAACAAGTAGAATTGTTGGTGGCTCCTCTGGTGGGTCCTAAAAATTCTGATTCAGAGGGTGAGGAGGACTTTGACAGTCCTATTAGAGAAAGAAGTAAATCAGAAAGTCTTGTCTCTAGCAGAAGCAGAACAAGAGGATAGAGTAAATCAGTGATTCAGGCTCCTTTAAGAAAAATTGCGAAACTGCTGGGAGAGCCATCTATGTGCATGTACTGTTTACTGACTCTGAGTTATTGACTTGGAAACAGGATGTTGCATCTCATTGTAACAATCCAAATGATATGCATAGTGTTATTAAATTTGTGATGATGACACATAACCCCAGCTGGGGAGATACATAAGTTTGGTTAGAAATTTGTTTATTTATGAAGAAAAAAAGAGTAGTTCTAGAAAAAGCAAAGGAAGGACTGAGTAGGAGAAAAGTTGAGGGGCTAGATCAGAAAACTGGGGGAGCAAGAATACCAAATCCTGATAAACTTCTCCCTAAAGAAGATCTTGAATGGGATTTGATTGAAGATGTTGGATTAAAAGGACTAAAAGTGTTGATTTATATGGAATTCATAACGGAGTGGAAAAACCTAAGAGTCTTGCAAAGTTGTATGAGGTAAAGCAGGAAGACAAAGGATCTCCATTAGCTTTTTATGAGTGGTTCTGTGAATTGGCTCATAAATGGACAAACTTGGACCTGGAGAGTGAGGGTAATAGGATGTTGCTCTTAATTGGACAGCTGGCACTGGATATTAGGAACCTGTTTGGCAAAAAAAAAAAAAAGGTCCGCTTGTCATTAGTGGGAGTTATTTCTGTTTTACTCAAATGTGCTTTCAGTCTTGCCCTGACATGCAGTATGTGTTACAGTAAGTCTAACATCTCACATCGCCGGTGCTCATTTTGAACACAGTCTTGGTCTTGGTTTTTCTAAACTGATAACTACAACAGCTGAAAAAATTGGACAATATTTGGCAAAATCAAAATTCTCAGCAAATTCACTGTACCACATTGGGATTAATGTGCTATGGGAGGGCCTGGAAAGAGGTACTTGAGCCATGTATTTGACCAGTTGTAGTCACTTTGGAGCCGTTCAGTTTTTCTGGATTTTGTGGAATTTGGTGACTGTTTCCTATGGAAAATTCGTTCTAATAGTTAAAAATCTTTTCTACTAGTAAGAATATTACAAATTACGAAATGTGTACTTGCAAGAGGTAGGTTGAATCTATACCTGTATAAACTCTACCCTTGCAGTTGGGAAAGGCAACAGAAACTCCAAGGGGTGTATGTGAGGAATTTTACTTTGGTTTGTTCAAAATAGTTGCTACAATTATCCTGCTGGCAAACTTACATAAGAAGGCCTCAAGCTGTGTTACAAAAAGCCTTAAAAAATACTAGCCCTGTAACCATGACTCATTCCTTTCTCCACATGCTTAGGTCCCTCTGTTGCCAAATAAGTCTGTGTTGTTATAAGAGGGAACTCTTAGTCATTAGGGCAAGAAATTTCCACCATTAACCTGACTTCTGGTCAGTGTATTTTTAGGTACTATGCACTGTAGTTGTTCAAAATTAATTTTTGAAATAAAATTCTTTCTGCTTTTCCCCAACATGTTTTTCCTTAGGTCTTATTCTAGCACATCAATAGAAGACGCCATGAAAAAGGGAGAAGAGCCCCCTACTCCACCTCCAAGGCCACAAAAATCGCATTCCAGAGCTTCCTCTTTGGATCTGAACAAAATATTTCAGCAAAACACACAAGGTAAAGTTTGCTTTCTTTTCTCCTTCTGAGACCATTCAGGTTAGCTGCATGCTTGGCAGCTTGATCTGTTTGCAGAAATGCTTGGCAGTATGTGCACATGCTGGCCTTCGCTGCAGACAGTAATGCACTGCAGAACAGGAGTTCTGCTTGTGCACTTGCTTGCGTTACATCGCCACTGAGGGGAAAAATCACTGTTTCTATAATTAAGGTGATTATAATGTTTTTTGGCACAGTAATGGGAAGCTTAGCATATGGTAGTCTGTCATCACTGTTTATAACTAGTCTGGCTGTTTAGACAACTCTCATCAGTAACTACAGTATAATTGATTTTTATTACTATTTATTTTTTGTAGTTCAGAAGTAGGAAGAAAACCATTAATGTTTAAACTGGGAGAAAGAAAGCAAACATTTTTGATGTAAAAGTCTAACATATGTGTGGGAACAATCAGAAGCCGCTCTGAGTAAAAAAGAAAGGGTAATTTCTTTTGACATGGGTGCATGTTGAGGGGAGAGAAAGAAAACATCGACTAGTAGCTGGGGTGAACTGAAAGAAAATGGCTTTTCAGCACTTTATCCTTCGAGTGTGGCTCTTGCCTTCCGGTGGGAAGAGGAGCTGTTTGTTCAGGGCAGCAGTCACCCAGCGTGGCTGTGCCTCAGCAGTGTCCTTGAACCAGACCAGAAGTTTGTGTGCTGCACACCAATCATCTGACTCAAGGCCCAGCTTAAACACGGTCATGCTTATGCTTCAGAAGAAAGCCAAGGTTTGACTGTGTCAAGGAATGTTTAACTGGGCTCTCTAATGTGGTAGAAAAGAGTTTTACCTCTTGCTAGATGGGGCGTTTTTTGTGTAAACACTAGAGAGAATTCAAGAGTCCAGCTATGTGTGCTGATCCCTGAAACTCAATAGGAATAAACTTTTTTTTTTGCCTTACACAGAGGAGTAATTCCTTATCTTTGTTCCTATTGAGGGATCTGGTGCCTCTAATTTTGATTTTGTTATACATCAAAATAAAACCCCAAACAGAGCCAAGAGCACATTTTCTACTGCAGCAAATCTTCTTGGAATCCAGATAACAAGTATAACTGGAAGGAAACTGGGAGGAAATAAACTTGGGTTTAAATTTCACTTGGAACACAAATGAAAGAAGAACATAAATTCTTGAGGAAGTCATTCTGTAAATGAAAATTAACATCTTGCTTTTGCAATGGTTCATTTTGAAAGTCACAAAGTGGTTTCTTTTGGAGAAGTTAATAAACTGTGTGCAGTTTTGAGTACCACAATATAAAAAAGACATTAAGCCATTAGACAGTGTCCAAAGGAGGGCGACAAGGATAATGAAGGGTCTGGAGGTGAAGCTGTATGAGGAGCAGCTGAGGTCACTTGTTCTGTCCAGCCTGGAGAAGAGGAGACTGGAGGGGAGGCATCATTGCAGTTACAACTTCCTCCTGAAGGGGAGGGGCAGGCACTGATCTCCTCTCTGTGGTGACCAGTGACAGGACCCAAGGGAATGGCCTGAAGCTGGTCAGGAGAGGTTTAGGTTGGAAAATTTTCTTTGCTTAGAGGGTGGGTGGACGCTGGAACAGGCTCCCCAGGGAACTGGTCGTGGCACTAGCCCTGAGTTCGAGAAGCATGTGGACAATGCCCTCAGGCACATGCTGTGACTGTTGGGGTGTCCTGTGCAGGACCAGGAGTTGGATTTGATTATCCCGGTGAGTCCTTTCCAATTCAGGATATTCTATCCTTCTGTGTATATCCAGCATGACTAGAATAACCCTATTTCATTGCATTAGTTTTTGTCCTACTAATTCTAGTACAGAAATAATTGTAGTTTGGGGAGACTGGTGGATAATCTGCTTCCAGACCCACAAAGGAATGCTCAGTAGTACTGAGTTTTGTTTTCAGTTCCACATAGGTCATGTTGATCTATAGGTATCATTTCTTTAATTGTAAAACCATCTGTGCTTTGAAGCATTTGTTTTGTTTATTTCCTTTCTAAAGGGCAGAAAAAGAAAAATAGCTTTGCTTTAAGTAAATTCAGTTAAAGACTGGCGAATCCCTGTTATGGGCACTGGAAATTTTTTGTTTGGTTTTCTTATTCATTTACTGATGCTACATCATGTTTATCATCATATTATTATTATTATACTGGCCTTTCTTCTGGCCAGCATACACACAGAATATTTATCTGTGATGGCTGGGATGTCCAGCAATGGATTAGCCATAGAAATGTGCTTTAAAATTTTTGCATTGGGAGGTAACTGGACTGGAAGAAGACACCTTCGTTCATACTTCATAGCTGCACTTCTCTGAGTTGCTGCAACAAGTGTTACCCAGGACAGACATAAAAAAACATGAGAACTTATTGAAAGGCACCACTTTCTGAAATATCCTAGTGAATATCTGTTAAGAGACAGAAACCTCTTCTACTTTTGTTTTTATTCATGTAGGCTTTATGTTAGCATCTGAGAAAAATCCTGTGCTGCTACATTCTCAATGTATTTCTTTTTGTTGACTATGTAATCTCTGGCATTTGGCCTGTGTTCATGTTAAGAAAATACTTGGCTAGAGTTTATGCATTCCTGGAAGGACAACAGCAGGTTTCAAGGAGAAACAAAACTGTCATTTTAAATGCATACATGACCTAGTTTACTTCTTCAGTTCTCCCCTAGCCCAGTCTCTAGTCAGATACAAGGCAGGAGCTCGCAGAGTAAGACCTGGGTTTTGAGGGGGCCAAAATTGGGGCAGCTCAGAGCCCAGAGATCCTGCAGCAGAGCCCCAGCCACCTTCTAGCCTCAACAGCAGCAGTAAGCTGGAGTCTGCCTTGGGGTGACTTTGGGGCTGGGGCAAGTCTCAGTTTAAGTATTAAAACCTGAAAATGCACCCATTGTCTTCTGATGTTTTGTTGAGCTCTGCATGCTGCCCATGACAGCTGATAAAGAATTTACTTCTGGGCAGTGACAACAGTCTGAGTCTTGTTAGATTGATACAGTTCTCTCTGAAATACATTTTATTTCCCATTTAGTTTCATTTCTGAGTCATATAACTACTTTTAATTAACAGTTCTGTCGAACAAAGGACACTTGTTAGGAAAAGAGAATTTACTTTGATGAAACAACAAGATGGTCATAAACAGTGTAGTTTTGTGTTATCTGGAACCAAGTTGAACAAAACAGCCCTATAGCTATTTACAAATGAATTTTTGACTGGAGGTTTTCAGCACTTATTTGCTTTTGAAACTCACCTCCTGCTGTGGCTGTCCCTGTGGTGAAGAACACGTGGAATGCAGGCACCATTTTTTACATAGACTTCTAAGGAAACACTCACTGTAACCTGGATTCTCTGCTTCTGGGGTGCTGGTTTCAGCCAGCAACAAGAGACTAGTGTTTTGGGGGTTTTCTCCCTTTTAAAATGCGAGGTGTTAAGTGCCACACTTGATCAGGTAGAAACACAACAAGCATTTTATTGCAAGTACAGTATTTTCTGTCACAGATGATGTCTTCTGACTACAGTCAGATCTGTAAACTGTACTTAGCATTGCTGGGTAGTGATGGCTGCCAGACAAGAAAACGTCCTGTTTGTTCTAATCTGGTATTCACAGGAAAGGAACAAGGGAATAGAATTTATTGGTGTGCATCAGCATTCCCATCAGTGATACAAGTGTGTCCCCACATCACTCCTGTATTCCTTCATGTGTGTGTTTCCCAAGCAGTTTGAAGTGGTACTTTTTTCATTAAGATTCTGTCAGTACAATTGTCTTTCTGCACCCTCTCATTTTCATTAGTGCTAAAGAAACACTGTTCACATCACGTTTTATCCTCTTTTTCATACCTTTGAAGAAGACTTTACTTCATCAGACTTCCATTACTTCATTCAATTAGCATATCCTTTCCTTGAGCTTACAGACTTTGTGGATTTTGTTTGCCAAGTGTGGAGATTTGTGAATAGTTAAATGTATGTTGTGATATCTTAGTTTTTTTATATTTGCCTAAGTCAAATTCTTTGTATTTCTGAAAGTCTACATGTAAAATGAAACATTTCATAACTGTGTAGGAAAGAGGATTTTGAGAATTAAAATTATTGCTGCTCTGATGTCATAGATGTTTTGATACAAACAGGCCCAAACAGTAACCATAATACTGTTGTTCCAGTTGTTTTCAGGAATATCTTTTCAGCTAGATTGTCTTTTTAGCTTAGTGAGCCAAATGGAAGTGACTTTCCCTTTTGTGTACGTGAAACTGAATACACAAAAACCTGCAAAACTTAACCTAGATAAGCACGAGTACTGTATTATCTTCTGTATTCTTTTATCCTTAATTAATTATCCTTAATTTGCTAGGAAATGTTTGTGTCCATTGAGGTTACCTGTCTGAAATATGTAGTTGCTAAAGACAAACTATTAATGGGTGGTGCAGCTATGTTTTTGTATTACCATAAGTACAGATTTCTTAACTAAAATTTTATTTGAAAGCCAAAGTGACAACGGGGAACTTAGAATAGTAATGTTCTTTTTTTAAGGCTGAATTTAATTAAGTAATTAATTTTCAGGACTCCTTCCTCTTGTTGCCCTTACATTAGTCTTGATTTAGTAAAATCCAGCTACTTTCTTGGGATTTTGTTCATGCTGTAATACTGTACTGTCTTGCATGTTACTGTGTTGTTTATTAATCAGATCATTAAACATTAAATTAGGAAGATGAAAATTCTGAAGGAGTTTTATTTTAGAGAAGAGATAATGGCAAATACCATCACCAAATATGACATTTCACAAATTACTGTTTGCATAATGTATAAGAGCTCTAATATTGCAAGCTTCATTGAGTGAGGAGTGTAGAGTCAAGTGAGTGACTGGTTGTAAGAGCTGTGACAAATTTAAATTAAAAATATCTTACACGTAGAAAACAGAGAACACAAAATTGAGCTGCTATTTGTATTTTTCTCTGGCTACGAAAGACATTTTTAAAATAATTGCTGCCAAAATACCTTTTTGAACCAGAAAATAATTTTTTTTCTTTTGGGACTCAGCCCCTGATCTGGTACTGGAGCTGTTGGTTTTTTCTAGTCCTGTTCTCTTTCAGTATATATTTGACGACTGAACTGAGCTTACTCTGAATAAAATATCCATGTGTTCCTTCTGATTTGAATGGAAGAGTTCTGTGCCTGTCAGCCTTTTAGAATTTTTATGAAGGATTTATGTGTTTACAGTTGTGTAACTGGACAAGAACATAATTAGGGTTAAATAAGATTGAGAAAGTAGTGAGGATATATGTGGATGAATAGTTATTACATGATAGGAATCTGATGGAGTAACTTATTTTTGCATTTTTAGATTTTTATGTATATCTCTAAGGGCTGAGTCTGGACAGTACTTCACTGGAGTAAATCTTAACAGCCTTTCAAGTGTGGTTGGTTTTTTTACAATTTGTGTCAATAAATCAAACTTTTAAAAATTATATTTTCCCATTTATCTAATCTTAGTTATTTCATGGAATGAGGAATGATTTGCAGTCTATTTTCATCCCGTTGCAGGTTGTTAAAAATTAAATTTTAATCTGAAACCTCTTCTACAGAAAATTGTGAAGGTTGAAATGTTCTTGACTATCCCTACCAGCCCCAGTGACCTTTTTCATAATCCCGTGGGGGTTAATCTGTTCTGTGAAAAAATGTTCATCCATCATGGAACATCTTTATAGGTTAAACAAGATAGGATCTGCCATGTGGAACAGGGGTCGAGCTGCCTCCCCTGTGGGGAAGACCCTGGAGATGCAGATGTCCCCGAGAAGTGTGTGAGGTGCAGGAGGGACCAGAGGGGTGATGGCTGGTAGCCCCCTGCTCTTCCCATGTGCCTGTTCCAAGTGTCTCCACGTTGGTCACAGAAGGCCAGTGCTGGAACCTCCAGCACTCCAGGTCTCCAGAGGGGAGAAGCTCTGGCAACATGGATCTGTAGGAGGTGGGTGGAGGGACTGTGCCTCCCTGTGGGTGGAGAATGAAGCTAAATGTGAAGTGAGACAGAAAAACATCTTGGATAGTTTTGTTTAAGGGCATAGGGAGGAGGGAGAAACAGTCCCCAAATAGAAACACACAGGAAAGGAAAGGGTAGAGAAAACAGTAGCTAGAAAATTAAATGGTTTAAGGAAAACAAGGGACAGGGAGGTAAAAATACAGATATTGTGGATATATGATGTAAACCAGAAAACAGATGTTTAAAAATACCTGTTTGACAGAATTTTTTAACACGTGCTGGAATTCGTAGATAGGATGTTAAAAACAGACATCATAAAAAACCCCTCTAATGATATTTTGCTTATTTGATTTGGAAGTGACCCATCAGATATGTTAGCACACAATGTCCTAAATGGTCACACCTGTGAGTTCATAGTGCAAAAACATTAATTACTTAAGGCCTGGCTATATCTCTTCCTGATTACTTGGAAAGTACATGGATAATTTTCCACTCACTTGGGGTACAAATAACCTGTTATGGTTAGCACATGAACCAGACCTGTAACAAGAGTGTGTGTCTGTGACATTAGGTGTGTGCATTGTTTGCTGGAACACAAGAAGCTGCCTGCTGTGAATGTTCCAAAAACTGAGAGAAGAGAGGTCATTCTGCCACAGGCAATGCTTTCTACAGCATTTCTACAAACCTGGTAACAAAGTTAATGTCAGGAGTCTAAAACAGGTTTTTTTTGCAATGCCATTACCTTCCGAGGAGACAGATCCCTGGATCAGTGGTATTTCACAACTACCTTACTATAATCCTTTATTAAATTTATTCCTGGCTGCAGCTTTACAGTTTTTTTGGTTTGTGTTTTTTGGTTTGTTTTTTTTAAACGTAGTAGTGAGAATAAATCAGGCCTCTTGAGAAATGGTTATTTCACAATCACTTACTAATGCTGCTGTCAGGAATGTAAATAAATGAAGTTGTGCAAAGAATGGTGTCAGTGTTAGGGGATAACCAAGTACTAATTTCACTGAACAAGAACAGAAATTTAGTAAGAAGGAGGTAAACAGAAACCAGCTTAGACACAGAACTTTTCTGTGCTCTGCCTTTGGCAACAGAAGCAGGAAAAGTATCTCAAAAACCTCTCCAGAACAGTGTCAGAGTAGAAGGGTGAAAATGCTGGCTTCCCTGAGGAACCAAAGCCTTAGGTAGTTGGGGGAACTGAAGAATAATTCATTCTGTTATCTTTTTTTGAGCTGATTGCAGTATCTCACTCCCTTTGCTTCTTGATAAAATTAATTGGTTGGTGTTTTGTTAAACCAGATCTGGGAGCTCTGGGCTCTGAGGCAGCATAAACTGATGGAAATCTACCATGCAACCAGCCTCTCCTTTGATCCAACAGTACTGTAGCATCCACTTGAAAAATGCCAAATACATCAGCCAGACTCTCTCTTTTGACTTGAGATGAGGTCAGTCTCCTTGGGTAGGCAGGATCTAGTTTCAGTTTGTCCTGCAAGGTACAAAATGGCCCTTGACCCAGGAAAAGCACCCTTTCCTTCTTTCAGGAGGCTGCTTACATATGTATTCAATTCAGATGGGAATGAGGGTGTACATTATTGCCACCCAAAGTTTAACTTGTCTGAGGTGGTATTCAAGCTAAGGTGATAGACATCTAAAACCAAGATGTCATCCACATGTAGGGAATTAATATTAAATATCTGACATGGAAATATTTCAGGAAATGTAGTTTTATATTGTGCTGTTCCAGTATTAATTTTCAAAAATAGCAGGCATCCAGAAGCTCAGTGTATTATGGCAATTTTTTCTTCAGTACTGAAAACCAAGAGCATAAGTGACTGTCATGGGTAAGAGAAGTACAGCACCTTGCTCTTACATTGCTCCAAAGGATCCCATGGGCACAGACTCGTTCATCCTAGTTGTGGGATTCTCCACTGCTGCTGTATCTGGTGACTTAAAGACCTACTTCCATAGGTTTGTGTGGGCTGTTACAAGTTCTGTTTTTCCTTCATCTTCTCTTCCTACATCAAATAAGTAAAGGAGCTATCTGAGTGGTTCCTAGGATTGTTATTTTTCACTGCCACAAATAATGATTAAGTGCTGAGTGTTGTTTTCTGCCAGGGAGGCTGGAGGCAGTGTGGTCAGATAAGATGGCATGGCCAGTTCTCAGAGTATACAATTGCAGCCTGGTGTTTGTTTTGAAATATTAATCTACCTTCAGATTGGAAAACCTGCTTTTTTATCTAGTGTGGTGTCATGTTAGTACTATCAAACCTTTGTGGTTGCCAAAATAGGGCAGAAAAATGGTCTTGGAAGGTTTCCATGCAGATAATCCGTCTTAAAGTGTAAACATGCTAAGTAAAGAGCCATGATTTTTTAACTGAAAACACTGTCTTTGTGGGAGTGACTAGTGCATAAAAGTGCTGTCAGGAATACATGTGATCTGGATACTTAAATCTATTTTACTGGTACCTGCATGGACTTTCCACAGTGCTCTCTGTGGGATTTGCCTTATATGATGGGGTTTGAGCTGTCTGGTCTTGTGGAAAATGTCCCTGCTCCTGACAGGGGGGTTGGATTGAGCTGATCTTTAATGTCCCTTCCAGCCTAGACTGTTCCATGATTCTGTGGCTCAGCCTGGTTTGAATGCCAGCAAGTTGCTCCATAGCAAGGAAACATGTGCAAGGCCCATCCAGCTCCCTGGGCTTCTGCACGGGGTGAAGACTTGTTTCAAAGACCAGGAACATCAGCTTCTCCAAGCCCTGAGGCATGCACCTGGAAGCACAACATTTGTCCATTTGTCTGTTTGCTGCTCTGCACCAGGGTACTTGCTTTTATTTTGGAAACAGACCCTCCCCTGTGTTTGTGTTTGCTCTGAGATAAGTGCTGCGGTCTCTGACAGCAAGAACTGATGTGTGCAGGGCACTGTCCCAGGAAGGAGAGTATTCTGGAATAGCCAGATAGCATGAGTCACCTGCCCAAGCACAGGAGAACCCACGAGTGTCTGTTCATACTGTCCTCTTTTAGGGGAGTGACACCAGAGAAGGCTGAAGCCTGAGGTTTTTGTAAAGTCTTCCAAAGTCAGCTAACTTTTGCTAGTAATTGTGCTCACATAAGCATGATTTCCTTCTAACAACAGGCCAAAGATCTTCTGCAACAACAGGAATTCTATGAATATTTCATGAGTAGCTTAAGTTAGAATTTTTAGGATTAAATAGAGGAAACTGGGTCAAATGCACATGTTGTAAGGATCTAACTTCTTTAATGCTAGATTCATATATGTTACATTTTGAAAGCTGAAGAAGGTTTTGAGTGGTGGCTTTTTTGTATGGTGATGTGGTTTTTTTCATTGGGTATTTTATGGAACAATTACTTTTCCCTTTGGAATTTTGTGGGCCAAATCCCAAGTGGCTCATGGAATTTCACAGTGTGTCTAATGACTTCAGGAGATGCTTTTCCAGCATGTGGTGTCTGAGCTAGGTGGTGTTTTCAAATATTGTCACAAGCTATAAATGCCAAAGCCACTGCCAGTGCCCAGATAAATGAAGTAATAACCTAAAGTTCAGATTAAAGGAAAGGAAAGTTTCTTCCTTTCTAATGATCAGTTGCACAGGAGAGATGGAGAATGTAGTTACCACATTATGCTGTTATTGCAATGGTCTTATAAACGGAATAATTAAATGCAAGAGAAAGGATACCAATGACTGTTTTATCAAATCTCTCTTGCACCTGTGGGTGTGTTAGTGGCTCCCTGGCATAACTCCAGATCTATTTTACTTGTTTTAACTCCCTCTTTGGTATTGTGTGCCAAATTAGGCTTCATTTTATAAGATACAAGAGATGATGAAGCAGAAAATGGAAAAAACCCACCAGTGTATTATAAGTCTCTTTGGAGCTGTAAATAGTCAATATGACTGTTCTCAGTGTTTTCACACACAGTTTTACTCTCATGTCACAATTATCTGTAATGGTTAGTGTCTTTTTTCTTATTATTATTTTCAGCATGTAAACATTTTTAGATTTGGTGTATAAAATATATAGATGGCTAAGCTCTAAGATGGCTCTTAATGGTCTTTGTGGTCTTTTTAAAATATGCATGGAAATAGAAAGTGTATAAATGTAATTGATTGCTTAGCATTTTTGTGGTAAAGAGCATTTCTAAGTTGAATACTGTTGGGGGTTTTTTGTTACACAAAAATACACCAGTGCAAGATGGACTGTCTGGTGTCTTTGCCAGAGCAAGTGCTGAGCAGTCAGTGCTACAGGAGCCTGGGGAGGGTAACCCAGTTAGTCCTGGTTGATGTCTCTCTGCCAGCCTAGTCCTCCTCTCTGCCTCCTCACAGCTGCTTTTGGAAGCTCTCATCTATCCTGTAGTTCTGTCCCAAACGGGTTTTAGGTATTTTAAGAAAACTAAAAATTACAGTGTTGCACCTACATGGCTATTACCCTCCCTTTTGCTGGCTCAAACTCAAAGCTGACATTATGTTGTCTTATAGGGGCTTCAACAAACTGTTAGGATTTGTCTTCCTCCTCCCTCTGAAATACCTCTACTGAGTAATAGCGTGCAAAGACAAAATATAAAACCAAAGAAATGGATTTCTTTTTGGTTCATTTAGGCCTTTGTGCTATTAATTCCGTGGCAGATGTTTTTGTTTTAAGGCTGTACTCTATCACTGAGTGTGTTTTATCCAGAGTGAATGCTAGTGTCTACATTGAGTGCTAAAGTGTCACTTTTAAGAAGGGCAATATTTTTAATGACAAAGAGCAAAGTCCGAAGAACAAGTGGGCCGTTTCTGTGTTTCTTTAACTGGAATTGGATTGCTTTACCTACAGGTTTTGTGGCTGACTGGCTTCTTTCTCTGCTTTTTGTCATAACATTTGGGGGTTTACAGCAATTAAATCACTACTCATTCACTACTCATGAGGTTATTTCAAACAAGCTTTTGCTCAATAAAGATCAAGTTTGGGTTTTGTTATTAAATCTTGAATACTGCCTCTTCACTAGGAGGAATTTCCACTTATCCTGGGAATTAATTATAGGTTTATTTGGAATTAAATTACAGTGGTTTTGTTTGGATGGGGTTTTTTATCATCATCTTCTTCTTTTCCCACTGTTCAGCTGTGAGGTCTGGCTGGCTGCCCCCACCACCACCTGCACTGCCTCCTCGACCTTCTGTATCTCAGGTATGGACAAAGCTTTAATTCCTTGCTGTGTGTTATTTATTTATTTATGTTACTGGTGCAGTGGTTAGCATCAGTTGGCTTGGACACAGCAGTTGTCCTTGCTTCCAAGTTAATGAAAATCTGCAGTTGGCAATTCCATGTCCTCCTTCATGTGACTCTCTGTGGTGTGTGGCAGTGTCAAATTACAGACTAATTAAACCTCTTTGCAGTGGAGCTGACATGTACCCACTAACTTTTATTTACCTAACAGTAAATAAAAGGCTGGCAAAGTTAGCCTACTAAAATGAGTTTCATGCCTGAAGGCATGGGCTCGATACTGCTCTTGCTATTTGCTTCTTGAGCTTCAAAAACACTGAGGCCATCTGCTAAGGGCACCATGGCATGGAAGTGTGTGTTGCACCCGTGGGCTTAAAAAAAATGCTGAAAAGAAGCTAATTCCATGTCAGTTATGTTGTTAAGTTTCAAACCATTAGTAGTGTGCTTTTATTTTGCATTTTGGGTGGGTTTTTGGGTTTTGTTTTTTGGAGCATGACACAACTACAGCACAACACAAATTGACAAAATCATGCATGTCTGCATCAAGATAATTCTTCACCTTTCAGGAAATCATGGAGGATCACAATATTTTTCTGTGTTGTTGGCTGTGTTAAGTCTTCGGCAGCAATATGCTTCATGTATTACTCCTTTAGATAAAGGGTATGATAGGAAACAAATCCACAGGGGAGCTGACAGCCTTTACATACAAAAAGCTGATGAGATACCTTCCTCTCCTTCCTCCACTTGAGCTGTGGATCTGCCCTTAAGAGTGTGCTGTTGAACACCTCTTACTGCACAGTGCTTGTGACAGAAATGATTAGAGGCTTGTTGCCACATGCAGCTCCATCAGCAGCTTGTTGTGCTCTCCTTCTCCCCATCCCTTGCTAGCACTGAGTGCAGTTTCTGCCTTGGGGACTGCAGAGCACTCTGGTTTGAGCTTGCATGTTTCCCCAGTCAGGATGGCATTAGCCATGCTGCCACCACCACACACCCCTCAGTGCCCCCATCACATTCCTGCTTTGTCTGGCACTCCCCAGAGAGCAGCCTTTCCTTCTGGCTTCCCCAAATCCCACAGCACAGCTCCCTACCTCCCAATCCCAGATCCCACAGCACAGCTCCCTACCTCCCAATCCCAGATCCCACAGCACAGCTCCCTGCCTCCCAGTCGTGTGCCTGCAGCAGTTGCTGCTGCAATGCCAGCCAGCCCTCCTGCCACTGCTCCAGCTTCCCACAGTGCTGCCTTTGTGCAGTGCAAGCCCTCTTGCTGCCATCAGGAAAAGCACTAACTACAACAAATCCTGCTCTCAGAAAACAAAGCTGTTGGTTTCAAGCAAGGTTCTGTTCATTGTCCATTCTCTTGTCCTGTGATCAGGTTGCGTTTCCTTAGCAGGGGAGTGACAGCTTAATTTGTTTATGTATGTCCAGCAGCTTCCTAACCAAATACTGAGCCAAGCGCTCATCCTACATTGGGACATGCAGAATACAGGACCTTCCCAAAATGATAAACACAGGAAGATTCTCATGTGAAAATTTTGATCCAGTCCTCTCCATTACAAAGGTCTGGCTTCTAAAAGGAAAAAAAATTAGTAGTTTTTGTCTGCTCAGTAATGAATATGCAGCTGATGCTTTGCTAACATGCATCATTTACATTTACTTAATTTATTTCTGTTGATATTTAAAGATATTGAATCAAATATCAAAATACTATTGTACTTATGTCTCTCAAAACTGTATCTAAAACCAGTTCTTGAAAACATAATACACTTCATGCTCATGACATTGTTTATTTTTTCTCCAAGCATGCCTTTCTGTGATAAAAGTGACAGAGAGTAGGGAAGTATGTGTGATGGGGTCATAATTCAGCTGAGCTGACCTTTGCAAATAGTATGTAAGCAATAGTGAGCATATGGATAACCACAGTCCAGTGGGGCCCTTGATTTAAAGAGCACAGAGAAGTTGGAGGAAGGGATCTGCTTTCAAAGCTGAGGCAGGATCAAGACCTGAAGAAAAGCCATGAGGCTGAAGTTGCATATTCAGCTTTTTCTTGTTTCAAAATTTACCAAACTCTCCTTAAATTTCTGTTTTAACTTATTTTTCAACAATGTTATTGAAAATCATTCTTTAGTGTCATTTTGCTGTACGCCTGCAGTTAAGCACTGTTAATGACAAATGTAGCTTGGAAGTGAAGCCAACCCTGCATATTTCAGGTGGCTGTGCACCTTATAAGTATGCTCATGATATGATTATTTTGGCTCAGCTTTGGAAATCAGTTGATGGAAGAGGAGAGGGAAATAATTTTTTTCTGAGGACTATGGTGTTCTATGGATGACTGAGAAGCAGATTGAACCAGCTGGCTCTTTAGAGTGAGATTAAAGAGCTCATGGGATGTGAAGACCAAAGTGCATAAAAGAGAGGTACCCAGGGGTAGGTGTTACATTTCAGTGGATCAGAAGTCCAGAATATAGAAAGCAGAATATAGAAATGGCACCTTGACTTTGGTCCTGTGTTGCAATGTTTTTTAGTAGAATTTATTTCAGCCTTTAGGAAAACATTATTTTTCCTGTCAGAACCTCCAAGATAATCAACCTTAGTGAGTTACTGAATCACTGGTTATTCAGAGCGTGCCAAACATCTCTACTCATATCACAAACTTCCTACATTATGTCCACATCTAACTCTGTTCCATAGTCCAGGCAGCTGAATTACGAGGGACAGGGACTGTTATCACTGGGTGAGCAGAGCAGTGATAACAGTTAAGGTGATAAGAGCTGATATTGTTGTGGCCTTGACTTCACAGCTCAGGGGATGTACAGGCTTACTGTGGCCGGCTTGAGTCTTGGGATGCTGTGAGGACCTGGCCAGTTTATGGCAGATAGCAGCAGGGCTGGCTTCTCTGCTCAGCTTGCTGCTGCCAGCCCATGCTGCTCCACACCTCTGCTGGGCAGACACCTTTACAGGTGGTGGCTGCATCTCTTTGTACTTCTACAACAGCTTTTCGAGCTGGTGGATTTGACTCTGTGTTTCTTTTTTCTTGATGGACTCTAAAAGGCTATGGTAGTTCCTTCTCAGGATGTGTCTCCATTGCCAAAGTCAGCATTTTATTGACTTTGTATCAGTCCATAAGCTGTACTTAAGGTTTCCTCAGAGCTTTCACCAGAGACTTCTCTGATGCAGTGATGCTTTTATCTGAGGTCCCTGTGGTGATTGTATGTAACCTGAATACATAAAGATGGACAAAAGGCCAGTTTAAGTAGTGTGGATACATCATTATCTTCAGTTCATGATCTTTCAACCCAAATTCTAGCCCATACCTCTCTGCACCCCAAGCCATTTTGAATTGATGTTTACAGTAAGACATTGTGAATTGCAGAATGAACTGTTTTTGTTAGATTTGCCAATTCATATTGCTTTCCTATTAAAAAAAGTCATTCAAGTTCTGCCTCAATTCTGTAAAGAGTTCTTGGAAGGATTATGTGTGGAAAAGCACTTATACATAGATGAGAGGGGTTTTTTTGGATGTATTATTTTGAAGTGTTTTCCTTTTGTGCATAAGCCTGTGTGTAACTTCACTGACACCTTCTGTGATCTCTAGTAGCACATCTCATATTTAGCAAGTCTGCAGTAGCTTCTTGGATTTAAGGATAATTTTATCCATATCGGTTTCTCAACTTTTTTGACCATAAATATTTAATATACTACAAGCTGTTGTAGACTTACGATACTGGCAGTGCCTTACCTCTGCTTATTTCCCATGGCATGCTCTAGTATATAGAACAGATAACCTGCAGCTTTTGGAGATACCTACTGTGGTTTTTTTCTGGGCTTGTAGAGAATGGGGTTCAGTGGCTTGAGTAAGTTTTCCTCATCCTGTGTTCCTAACTTGATAGTAAACTTAAGTCATCAAGGAGAAATGGCATAAAGGTGGTCCCAAAACTTTTGTGCAGATTCATGGCTGTACAGAGAAAATTTGTGTAACATGGAGGTGCAAGAATCATGGTAGGAAGGCAATAGCTATGCAGCTGATTTGCAATGACACAGATTTCAGATAGAAAATAACTTTGGGTGCTCATGATTAATGTCCTGCTGGAGCCAGCATGTATGCACATTTCATATAAGCCCCTGTTGTTATTTTTTAAATGGAAAACAAAATAATATTTTATTACTGTTGGCTTTTAAGCCTACAGAAGTCATTTACCACAGCTGCTTTCTCTGGGAGATTTAGTAACATATTTATGTTAATAGGAATTACGGATGAACACTGAAAAGCAAATATAACTTTAGGATTTTAGCCAACATCAGCTAACTATCTGCAATGTTGCCCAATTAGATCAACATTGCTTTATTTAAATTACTCTATTTCAGTACCTTCCTGTCCAGCAATGAAGGCGTATCTTCAATCCTGCCTGTGCTGTATAAGAGAATTTGAAAACAGTGGGACTGGAAGAAAACTCTGTGTATCTTGGCTGAAAAAACTGATGTTCCTGGTCTCTTTTCCCAGAGTCACAATTCTAAGCCTGTTGGTTTTGTAAATTCACGCTGGTTTGTGCTGCACTTTTATTTCTGGAGACGTTGGGATGTGTTTTTCCCACTGATTCCATGCAGGCAGTTTTGGCAGGCGCTGAAAAAATTATGGGTGAAGGAAAAGCATTCAAGTGGAGTAGGTAGGCAGCTGTTACCATTAACATTACCAAATTGAAGTACCCTGAGTACAGTGCAGCTCTGAAGATTAAAATCTCACTGTAATATGAGCTCAGAATTCGGCTGTCAGTTTAGTGGCCATCATTACTGTTAGATGTTATTGATTTGGTGAAATCCTGGAAATGAAGCACTGTGAGGGGTGATGGGTGGGTCACCCTGCCCAGTCACAGCCCCTGGTGGTGTTGGAAAGCAAAGACATTACTCTTTTTAACGTATTAAATGTTCTGCTCTCCAAGTGTTACTTGATACTTCATAGCTCCTTGAAGCTTTTTGGCCATTCATCATCCAGAATTGCAAGTGAAAACTGGGACTCATTTCAAGAAGTTGTCTCTACTAACATGCCTCCACGTCCTGCCGAATCCACGGAGAGCCACGAATGTGGCTCAGGCTGGATTTTTAACCATCAATTACACGTGCCCATGCTGAGGCCAAGAGGTGGGGAAGGACTCCCATCCATCCTGCTGAGACCTCTGGGCCTCCAGAGCAGGATGGCCATGTCCAGGCTCCGTGCTGGGAGGTGGTCCAGGCGTCCCCCCACACCAGCATCTTTGGCTAAAGCAGAGATACACGGAGGATGGGGTCAGACTTGCTTACAAGGTTGTTTGGAGAAAATACTCAGGCATTCCTTTATTCTGTAAAATTACATGAGGAATTTCAAGTGCTGGCAGGACACTTTGAATTTTACAGGAAGGAACTTTTCTGTTACATAAATAAAAATTACCCCTGCAAAAAAGTGAAGTTTATGCTTTTGGCACCATGCAATTTTATACATGATGGTAGTCTCCAAAATAACTATTTTATATTAAATGAAAGGAATACTTTTTAGCTTGAATTTACAACCACTGTGCAAGGAAAGGTTGGGGTTTTTTTATTGTCTCCATGGTTTTGGCTGCAGAATAACATATGTTGTATAAGCCATGCAGTAGGTACTGAAGAAGCATGTTACAGTAATGAAACTGAAAGTGTTCTATAACATGGAAGATTTTGCCATCTGCCACTTTAATATAATACAAATGGATTATCTTCCTCTCATGAAAATTATATATTAAATCTAAGACAGCCAGACAAAATAAATTGCGATTTAAGAAGTGGTGGAAAGTAGCACAGTTAAAATTGAATTTGAGGAGTAGTTGATGGATGCTGTAAAATCCTTTCTAAAGAGGTTTCTGGAAGAGTGGAAGAAGGCGAGTATCTTAATTAAAATGTGTTGTAACATTTTTTTAATTTGGCTTCACATTTATCATAACAAAAAAAGAAGCTAAGAACCCAATGCTTGTATCTCTAGTGGAATGCACATATGCCTTTCTAGCTTACGTTAATCTGGTTTTGTGAAAGTTGAAGTATTAAAACAGATGCTTCCATCTGGGTCCTATTCTTTCCTTGTGAATGAGCTGAACATTGCAGCCATTTGTTTGTATTTGCTGCCTTTCTCCTCAACCTTATCACCAGCCCTCAGATAGCTCAGGGAAAGAAAAAACTTATCAAAACTTGAGGGCTGCACAGTGCTGAGAAAGCAGTCAGCACACTAAGACCCTGGCAGGTTGTTGCATTTGCATCCCTGTGGGGTTTTTTTTCTGTCTTACCATTTTCAGTTTTTGTAATAAGCAATAAAAAGAATTGATGGTTCAGTGTGGGGTGCAGGAGACTCACAGAAACTGGAATTGAGATGTCTCTACTTCCCAGAAATTGGCTTTAAGCACAAAAATAGGAGTGTTTAGAAAGGAGCAAAGTACCTCTTAAGTGAACTTACGCAGAGATGATAGAAGATTGCAATGGGCACATGCATAGCGTTAAGCATATTTAGTATCCTACTTTTTCTTACAGATAAGCTCTTCTCAATACTTTTTTTGCAAAGCTAAGCAGTGGCACTATATAGGTAATGATTGTGAGCTACTCCAATGAATGCATAAAGAGAATTTCATTTCTGTGAGTAGTACCAGTGACTACAATGGGACTATTTCCATGTGTAAAGTTAGCCTGGAGCATTAGTGTGGACGAAATTGAATTGTGGCAATGATTGAGAATATATATACTTCACCTCTTACAAAAAGGCTATCAGGTAACAGAAATACAAAAGCGTGGTTTAGATCTTCTGTTCTGGAAGATCAGTTATGGATTGTCTTGAAAAGTGGGTGTGAAATCTACACATCCAGCATTGCAAAGCAAAAGAACTGGAAATGTAAGTGGAGAACCAGTTGTTAAGATACTGTGTTCTCTTACAGTTATGAAAATCATTCATCTGAGGCTTTCAGAGCACCCAGTGCTTGAGTGAGCATTACATATTCTTGTAAAAAGGTACTGTTAAGTATCATCACATCAAGCAGTGAGGAGATGATCAGTGGCTGGTCAGGAATCATGCGATGAAATAATAATAATAAGAGTTGCATTTGCAACTCTTAATACTCCTCTTAACAATTAGGAATTATTTGTTCTAATGCTCAGCGTTGGTCATAGGCTGCAGGTTGGGCTCTATCTGTGGCCATTGCACAGAAACTTTGTTGGCCAGTTCTTCCTTCTGCCCAGAAGAATGAGAAGGGTTTGGCTATTCCTAGAAAAGTCGAGACTGTGCTAAGGAAACAGGAGATAGTGTCTGCTAATATAACTGGGCTGGTCTCTGCAAAGAGAATCTCTTCAGGAAATTTGGAATAGAACACTCTCTTGTTCTTTTCTGTGGTCTCTTACCCTGCTTCCCAAAATCAAGATACCCATAGGCCTGGTCTGCAGACTCTGCAGTGCAGTATAAGCAGTGCAGATGACCAGGATATTCTTTGCCCATCTCCTGTAACCCTGTATGTGTTCCCAGCCATACCAGCCAGCACAGCAGCATTCCTAGTATCTGTAGTTTACTTCATTCTGAGCATGTGAGACACCTCCATCGAAGCACTTCTACACTACCATAAATGGAGTTTCCCTTGGAAGACCATATTACATAATTTATAATTAATAAACCGATGGTGGAGAATTTAAACCCAAAAATAATTGTGCCAAGATGTGTGAAAATTTTAAGACATTTCTGTGATTGGGAGGTAATTTATTGCCAATTTCTGAATGAGTTGTGGGCAGACTATGCTAAGCATGGTATTAAAATGATGAAGAGAGAGTTCACCTCAGCTGCTCCTGAAGATCTCCTTTTCTTTGTACTCCAGAGTACAGTTGAGCCAGGCTCTCTCTGCCCAATACCAGCAGGTTACAAATACCCCACATCCAAACCAGTGAAGGAAATCTGCAACAAATCCCTCTGCCAAAAGAAAAAAGCAGGAGTTATTTTTCCTTTAAAATCTGTGTGGGGACAACGTGGGGAGACATCAGCTTGCAGATGTATTCGTAAAGCCTCTCAGAGAGGACTTTGTTGGGTTGGCTGCACCAGCAAACCTTTGCAGTGATGCATGTGCCAAGCACCCAGAAGTGGCCTGTCCCACGTGCCACTAGGTGGCAGTTTAGGGACACGGCAGTCACTTGGTTTTATTCATTATGCAGGAGCTGCATCACCAGAACTAGGGGGGTTTTTGGGGTTTTCTTGGTTTGGGTTTTTGGGGTTTTTTTTTTCAGTCAGATGTAGCTATTTCTTTATTTTTACCTGCCCCTGCACCTCTGGCTGCCAGACTTTGCCATCTGCATGTCCTGGCAGCAGGGAGACGTGGCCAGCCCAGTGACCAGCCACAGCCAGCGGGTACCACAGCCCTGAGCATGGGCTGCAGGCTGTCCCTGACACACACACCACAGCACTCAGCCTGCAACAAATGTCTTGCTCTCACAGAGTTTGAAATCTTACCCTTTTCGACATTTTCACTGTGATTTATATTTGCTTTCACTAGAACACAAGGTTTACCCTTTCTTTCCCTTTTCAGTTCCCTTTGGTTTAAAATAGTAGTCTTCTGCAATGAGAGTATTTGGAAAAAAAAAAAGGAAAAAAGAGAGGGTGATTCTGCAAAAGTTTGGGTCCTTTTTTTTTTTTTTTTTAATTTTCTTTCCTCTCTAGGCCTCTTATCTGACAGTGATTTTAGTTTTTCTGATTATTTGAAACTGACATCGTAGAATACCAATATGTTCAGTTACTTCTACACTGAACAAACTGGTTCTTCAATAGCTGCAAATTTTTATCTGTACCTAAATAACATGGAGTTGGTTGGGGTTTTTTTTCCTCTCCATTCTGTGGAATAAGTTAATATATTCTTGCTTTTGATGCAAGGTTTATTGTAGACTCCAACAAGACTGTGAACACCAGAACTGCCTGCCTGGCCAGGTTAAGGCAGGTATCTAGTGCTCCCTGTCACTAAAAGGTCATTAAAAGCTCTCTTTCCTGTACCCTGGCACTGTTCTGTGTTGTACAGCAAAGCTATACCATGAGGACTTTATAGTAAGTGTATTACATATCTCTCTGAAGGGCTGGATTTACTCTTGCTGTCCCCAAATGAATGAATGGGTTGTCACATTAATGTGGCCCAAACTTACTGTGTGGTTCTGTTCATTTTTCGAGCTTTGCCATCCCCAAATCATTCATGAAACCCTTGCAGACTTTGCCAGGCTACTGTTAGCAGTGCTTAGAGCCTTCATTTCTTTCAAATATATAAAAAGCTATTGTAGAAATCAGGGAGGTTATGGGCTATTCAGCTTGCTGATAAAGAAATATTCTGTTGCATTCAATGGACTTTCAAAGGTGTTTGATTTTTATAGACACACAAAAAAATTGCTTTTTTCCATTTCACTCTATTTGACCAGAAATCTACATTTACAGAGGAAGTTCTTCAGTATATAAAAAGCTTTTCAAAATTCAAATGTTAGCATCCAATAGTTATTAAAATTTTTTAAAATTATGATATTCATATTCAAATACTGGAAATATTACAGTGTGAGGGGCTCTTTTGGGGTTTTTTTTTCATCAGGTAACACTACAATGCTACAGTTGTAGCATACTTGAAAAAGGGTGGGAGAGAAATCTTATCAGTCCCTCTCTTCCCTCTCTCCTGAGGAATTTCACATGTGTTTTAAAAAAATTATTTTCAAAACTTCCTCCTCTGTGCACGTTTGATACTGTATGGGTGAAGAAGAGTAGTACCACAGAAACATATTTCCCCTGCACCTTTTTGTACAGCTCTTATTGTGTCTGTTCTGGAAGAAATAAAAATGCTATGGAAAAGTTCCTCCTTTTAAATATACCAAATTCAGTGCTTTCGGTTGTTTTTATTTAACTTAAGTTAAGCACTTGGAAACTTGTGGCTGCTACAGAGCTTGGTGGGCCTATGCAGAAACCTCTTGGGAACAGTGAGTTAGGTTCTTTGGTGTGCAACAAATTGTTATTATGGCTAAAATCCTGGCCCCTTAAAAGTTTGAGGTTTGCCTTGGACTTGGTTTTAAACACATGCTTTCACCTGTGTAGAAATGAGCCTCATTTGGGGATGGAGCAGGATGGCAGGTTGCCCCTGCTGCCTGAGGGCCATTGCCAGCCTGGCTCCAACTTGGCAGAAGCTGGGAAATAGGAGAAGAGGCTGTCTGTCAGTGCCAAGTGGCCTCAACCTCCTGCTCCTGCCTGCCTTCCCCATCTTGGAGAGCCAGCCCATATGTTCTGGACAGAAAACAGCCACACCACGTTTATAATATCATGTTTGCTGCTGTGCACCTGGGGACAGGCAGTTCTAAATCCTGCCACCTTCCCTGGTGCTGTGCCCTGTCCTGGTGGAGAAAATCAAAAGGTGCAAAACACTTCAATGAGAGGCAAAGCAAGTGATTAATCCTCTGTTTTAATTTGCTTCTCAGTCACATATTTTGGGAGAATCAGGTGTTTTGCTTTGCAGATGTGTAGGTCTGGGTGGTGAGTTTTCAGCTGTGTTTCTGTTTGAAAAGTGAGAAGGGAGGAGGGAAGACTTGTCTGCTCTTTCATGACTTGTGTTTTCAGTAACTTTGCTGGAATTTTTGGTATGATTTGGCTTTGTCACTCCAGCTTCGCAAACTTCAAAGACAGAGGCTTACTCCTATGAATTTTCATTGGTTTCAGGTGATAATAAGGTGACAGGGCATATCCAAAGTCTTTCTAGCTTTTTTCTACTTTCTTAGTTTTTCTTAGAGTACTTAGGCCATAATGGTAATTCTAGAAGAAATTCTGGGTACTAGATTGTTTACATTCAGAGACATGGTTCCTAATGCTTCACTAAAAACTTACCTCCCATTTTCCCAGCACAATAAAATGCAAGAATATAGTTTCATCAAAAAATCTGCAAAAGACATATGTCATCCACTCAGCTGTCACCCTAGATTCTCCATTTTCCCTACTGTTGAATTGTTAAAGTAACATTTCTTTTGTGTGTAACATTCCCTTTCATTGACTTTATTGTATGTGACTGCTAGTCATTTTCTGGGTGTAGCAATGACTGATTTGTTGTTGCAGACAGAGCAACCATCTGAGGTTGAATTACATCCTCAGATGAACAGACCCCCATCACAGGCAGAAGAAAACAGTTCAGCTAAAAAGGTGAGATCTGCACACGTTGTACCATTGTGGAGTGATTTGCCTTCATCAACAAATCTGGTTGTTTTAAGTTTAAAAGCAATTAAACAGAGGGTTAGGGTTATGTTTTTACATGTTTACCTTCTCTGGAGGTCAAGACACTGGAGAGAACTGTGATCATATGTGACATCAACTCACATAAATCATTAAGAAGCCTCTTACTATGTACACATTGATGCACGTGCTTTGAGAGTGGCAGTTTGCCATTTATTTCGAATCAATAGGGGCTTGTGGAGCCTTAGGGAAAACAAAAGAGTTTGATTGTACTCCAGCCCTGTCTCACTGTAGTTCCTCCAAATTGTCATGCACTTCTTGGTTTCAATAATTGAGGAAATCAATTATTTGATTTTGATGTAAACACCTGTTTGCTAGAAAGTCAGGATCTTCCACTAAATGTACATAGACTGGGAGAGATTTGCTCAAGATGTGCACTTTCTAATATGTTTTTGTATGAACCTATCATTTGTAAAAAGGAAGCACTGAAATTAAAACTGCACACTTCAAAAGGCCTCGCTTAGGGATGGAGTGGCCTTAGCAGTGGCTGTGAGCATTTTCCCTCTCTTGGTCATGCTCTGACCACCTCCTTCCACCAGCCCCACCCAGAACAGGTTTGGATAGGGGGCAAATACAGATCCTCCCCATTCTGGCCCCTCCTGCAGCCAGAGAGCACCTGCAAGACATTTACTCAGCCCAACCAAGAATTTTTGGCAGGTGCTGGATGTACCTTGCCCAGGGAGCACCATCACACTTCTTAGTGTAACATGGGGCACAGGCAAACATCCAGTGTCATCATTTTCTGTATGTGACAGTGCTTTCTGGGCAGTGTCCTTGCTCTGCTTGTGCTCATCATATGCTAGTTCTGGCCTAGCCCTGCTTTTTCCTTGCTGTGCTTTGTAGCCCTGCTGGGGAAATGAAGTCCTCGTGGTCCTCCTACTTCATGCTCACCCTCATCCCACCTGGTTCCCCAGAATGCAGCGAAGCCCCAGGCTGTGGGGTGTGGGGGGCAGGTGGTTGTTGCACTGCTGACCCACGTTCCAAAGCCTGGTGCAGCCAGCCAAAGAGCCCCTGCCAGGGATCTGCTTGGACCATTGCTTACAGTATTGTGTTTGAAAGGGAAGAGGGAACTATCCTGTGGATTTGGTAGGGTTTGGGCAGTTTAAGGTAGACTGGCATTGTGTGTTTGGCATTATTGTTGTGGAAGGCATGTGGAAGTTCCTCCCTTGCTGTATGGGGTGTGTTTGCAGGGAGCTGTGCCTGTGCAGAGGATTTCAGAGCATGGCATTACCAGAGATCCGTGCAGTCATGATGTGCTGACATCCTGATCAGAACATCTGATAATATTTTTAGATTTTTTTTCAGTAATTACAGAACTGCTTTTTAATGTTTAAACCTTTTTCCTTATAATTCAAATTCTTTTAATAATTTCAACCCTTCTAATATGAATGATTGATAGTTATATTGGTTACATTTTGTATCACTCATAGTAGTCTCTTCTTGTGAATCAGGCTGCTTACTACAGTGTTGGTTTTTTTCCTTGTAATTGCTTCATCGTTAAATGTTTCCCCTTATTTTTTTTTCTTATTTTATTAACCTTTGGCGAAAACACAGTAGTGAAGGTAATCTAGCCCAGTAAAATGTGTGATAGTGAAATTTGGTCATTGGTTTTGTCTTTGATGCTGAAAAAACGTATCTCGAGTCAGTTCAGCTTTTTGAGTCCTAGCTTCCTCATTCATGAAATGAAGCAATAATAGTTATATCTCTTGTAGAATAGATCTAATAATAAAATACACTGAAGAGGATACCTTTATATTTATATTTTAAATCAGCTATAAGGTGGTAAAACTACTTCTCATTGCAAAAGAAAGGATGTCTTAATTTATAATAATGAAAACACTTCTTACCACTGAAGTCCTAAAAATCCAAGACTGCTTTACCTAGAAAACCCAGAGTATTTCTCTGATGTAACTTATCAAGAGAAAGAGCTGGCCTTCTATACTTCAACATGTTAATTTTGCATGGATAATTTAATGTATTTCAAAACTATATTCAGTTTTGCTTCATGTAAGAGAGAAGGGGAGAAGGGAGAGGCTCCATGCCACACGTGTGAGGCAGTAAGTTGGGATGCAAGTGATGAATTATTGATTCTTTCCAACTGGGCATAGTCAAAAATAAATCTTACTCTGTTTTTAATGCTTTTGGGTCAATTTGGGGCTGGTACATGTGTTTATACCCCTCCCTCCACCTCCACCCAATGCACGCTAAGCTATACAACCTAGTTGTGAAGAGCCTGTCATCCAGATGAAGGCAAAACACCCTTTCATTCAAGAAGGGATTGCAGGAGTTATTGTTCCTTTTTCAAAGTCAGAAACCTGAGAGGCTATTACCGAATTGGAATTAAGCTCTGTATGTCTCTAAATTATGAAATCTTAACCAGCTGTCAGCAATTTATGTCGCAAGTATTCTCCAGCCTAATGATGGGACACATATGGCCTGACTTAATGTTGCTGTGCTTTTTCCTTTCAGGAGGTTGTTCTTGCTCAGCCACCCTCCAAACCCGCCCGCAGGAAGCTCCGGACGGAGGCACAAGGGCTGGAGACCCCTGAGCTTTCCCCCACTATAAATGTGACTTCCTCCCTGCCAGCAGTCAAGCCTCACCTCCCAGTCCAAAAGTAAAAACCTGTACCAAGCATGCAAAACTGCAGCATGAGATCTGATGGAGCAGGGTTTGCTCTTTGTATAATTTTGTGCTTAAGATTTCTGTTTCTGAGAATGCTTCACAAGATACAGGTCTCTGAAATCTACATCAGTCTTCTCAAATGCTGACTAAGCCTGTAGTGACTGTCAGTGCTATTTGATAGGTAGATAACCTCTTCAAAGGTGTCCTACTTCTGTACCTAGTAGACATGGCTGAGGAGCAAGCCTAGCTATCCAAGCATCTCTAACACCAGCATCTCTAACACAACTTGTTTTATATGTGAGGGTGTGTGTTTCTGCCTTGCATGTGTCTTCTGGAATTTTGCTCCTTCATGTGGACAGATATGACCAAGTAAATGGCTGGGAAGCTGAGTCATGAAATGCTTGATGTTGGTCATATCCTTGTGGTATTTCTTTATTGCCAAGCATGTTGGAAACAGGCTTGCCACTGGTGTGAGATGAGCCACAGACCACTTGTGGTCCATCTGATAATGGCCAAACCCAACATGTGTTGTTTGGTCTCGTAAATACAGCTGTCAAAGCTGTCAGCAACAAAGACTTGTAGGGATTTCACTCTATGTGTATTTAATAGTGGTGGGGAAAGGGCTGTACAAGTGGTAAGCAAAGGCACTCGAAACCCTACTGGGTCTGTGCATCTCCTTCAGCTGAAGCACTGTGCAAGCATCATACCCCACCATCACTCAGGGCCTTGCAAAAGACATCTGATTCAGTCTGAAACAAAATCAAGCTGCCCAAATCAATTGAGCATTTCTTGGCAGACTGTTTATCAGTAGACTGAATCTGTGCTGCATAATTGGAGATTAGAATAAGTAATAAGACTCCTAGGATGCTGTTAAAGTACTGTTTTGTGCTTTGGGAGTGCATATTCCATAGTGGTTCAAAGATAACAGCATTTGTTAACATCTCAATCCTGTCTTGTCTGTATCTTTCCTAAAATGTTACAATGGCCACAGACATATATTGCTCTGCTTTTATTTTTTTTCCTGTGATTTATTACTTTATAGTCTATGGAGAGTAGTTTGCAGGAAAATAGTGAAGCAGAAAACTGACAGTTCACTGGGATATAACAGCATAAAGCCTTGTTGCCATGCTGAGGGAGAGTCTATTGCAAAACTCAGTATCATCAGCTCTGTTAAAAGAGAAGAGGTAATGGGGATGGTGTGCCACTGGACCATACTTAAATAGGGCATCTGTTTTAGACCAAATCTGGCATTAAAGAGCTCTTGTTTCCTCATGTAAAAGTTTAAAATAATTTATTTGGAAAGGGGCTTGGATAGTCAGTCAGTATTTTCTGTATTTTCTTTCTTTTTTGCTGTTATCTCTCTCTCTTTGAATAGGTTGGTCCATCTACAGCTGTCTCTTTTTATACCTGTCTGCATAGCTGTCATTTCCTCCAGATCAGTTACCACAGGCTATGAAGTAATAAAAATTCTTAATAAAATAAGTTCTTAAAATAAAAAAGGTACATCCTTTATTATAGCAGCAAAAGAACTGAGGGAAGTCAATCAGTCATCTTCCTGTTTGTGATGTCAGATGATTTTGGTGGAAATGACTGTTTTGGATAAAAGAAGTATTAATTTGGAAGTAAAGAAACATCAGAATCAGCAAAACTCTGAGACAGAATGTCATGCCAATGTCCTTTCTTTCTGTATAGAATGATTTTTGTATTTTCTGTTAACCACTCCTGACTCTTTAAACTCTACAAGTCTCTGAAAACAGCTAATGCAAAGATGCTGCAATAAGCACAGCTATGCAGGGATCATTCTTAAGCTGAATGAGAAAGCAGTGATTTTGAAATAATTGAGACAGCCTAAAATATTTCTGTCATTCAGGTTAACAAGTTTCAAATATTCCACCTGATTCAGGCATCTTATTTCAGTGTTACATTTTTCTTCTCTTAAATCTGTAGTTTGTACCTTGTCTTTGATGCATAGTCCAGGGTGCAGAGAGTTATGCAAAATGAGTGGCTGCTCTTCTGGCATCAGCCAATGCTGAGACTGCTAATTGAAATGTCTTGTATTTATCTGTCTGGCAGACAGCCTTCCAAGCAGAAAAGGGCTATTCAGACCGCTATACGGAAAAACAAAGAAGCCAATGCTGTGCTCGCCAGGTTGAACAGTGAGCTCCAGCAGCAGCTGAAGGTAAGGAACGCATTGAAAATCAGTGACAAAGCTCCCTGCAATCAGTTACATGTCACGTCCAGCAGTATTGAAATCAGAGCAAAATATAGGACAGTAATTGAAATAAACACAGAGATGAAAGCATTTAATGAGAGCACATTGCCATCATTCCTTGGGTCAGGTCTTATTTGCTTCCATCTTCAGCAGGCCAGTGCTGTTACCTGTGTTTTGCAGCAGGAAAAGACAGAGAAGTTTGTCTAAGTTCACAGAAGAGAAGAAAACTGAACTTGTCCTTCAAGTTGTATTGCTGTCTTGAAGCTTTCTGGTAGAGCAGAGCTCTGCTGTTTTTATGGAGACCAGAAGACTTGATGGGTACTCCTCAGGCACATTTTGCACTGAGGCTTAGGGGGTGTTCAAGTGCACTCCCACCCTGGGCTCTGAGCCTGCCCAAATGGGGAAGCAGACCCTGGAGGAGTTGCAGTCCAGCCCAGCTCTCACGCTGGCAGGGAGCCCTTTCATGGGAGGTCAGTGAGAGCCTGCCTGGCTGCCCTTTCCTGGAGCAGGGTGCTGCCTGCCAGCATCCCAAAAGTTCTAACACGCCTCTCCTCCTGCAGGAGGTTCACAAGGAACGCATTGCCTTGGAAACGCAGCTGGAGCAGCTACGTCCTGTCACCGTCTTGTGACTTCCCACATGGCCATGCACGAGTGGGAGCAGAGCAGAGTCCAGCAGCCTTGCAAGGAGAGGAGTTCTGTGCAGCTGAGCAGGGTCTCTGCCAAGGCAGTGGGGAGGACTGACCTTGCTGGGTCTCTCTTTGCCCCATTACGCACATTTTGCCTTTGCAGGTGAGGAAGGTACGGAAAACAAATACCTGGCTATGGAATATTTCGGAGTGGGGGGTGCTTTGCCTTCTTTCCTCCCCCTTCCCAGCCTAACGTGTAAATGCAGTTTGTCACTGAAATGAATAACCTGAGAGTATTTTATTTATGTAAAGAATTCCTGATTTATATGTGTTTTGGCAGCACCTCCTGCCCCTATCATTAAGAGGTACAGCATTCCTGAATTCTTGCTTAAATTGAAAATTCATCCTCTGAGAAGTGCTTCTGGATGTTACTGATTCCTGTAGGATTGTATCATTATAGAGTACCCGTGGATTTAACATACCACAGGAATAGAACTTGCAAGATGTACAGAATCTTTATCCTCAATCACATGTCAAATAATTATTTTCTTAGTACTGTTTATTATGCAATCACGGATGTATTTTAATGTTAGAGAACTTGTATTTTATTAGTTCAAGTCATATAAGAGAACAGTAAAAAATACTAAAATATAATTATTTTGGAAATTAGGAAAAAAAATCTTTTTGAGCTACAGCTGTTTCTAATCACCAGTATTTGAGCACTCGCTTGCAACTAGCAGTGTCTCTGCATTCTTTTAGTATGTTTGAGATGGCTGGTGGACGGCTTTTTTCTTTTCTTTTTTTTTTTCTTTAACCAACAGTGTATTTCTAACAAGAGGTTAAAAATGCATTCAGGGCATTTTTATAAAAGCTATTCTATGTACATTTGTATTAGTCTGCTATGTTGTCTTAATAGCTGCTGATTTGTCTTAAGGATGTGTACAAGAACTGTACTTCCAGAAGAGGGAAGATAGCAGAAGTGCTATGTATGAGGCTATAAAATGTGAGATGGAAGTAATTACCTTTCACAGCAGGCTTTTGTTAAGGTTCCTTTGCACATCAGTGGAGATGCTACTGATAGGAGAAAGCTGCTAATGCCCATCTATTTTCTAAACAAAGAAGCAAAGATTAATCTTTAACCTGCATTTGATCCAGGGCCAGCTGAATCCCGTAGGGAGTTTTCTGTGGATGCAGTGGTTGGTGGCTTTGGTCTCAGTTCTTGCAGTGGAAGCTGGCTAATGAATGTTGCAGTATTTCTTGGGGCAGTACTCTTGGACTGGGTGACTTCAGACATAATAGTGTCGACCCTGGTGCCACCATGGGTATGGTGTGCTTTACTGCAAGGGGATGTCACCTACCTGTTGTCCACCTTAACCATGACCCTGCACATGTCTCACTGACCTGATTTAAGTGTATGTGGTCGCTTTGCAGAAATGGTGCAGTAATTTTGTCACCCTTGTGGGCATGATGCTTGCTCCCTGTAGCTGTAGGGTGGCCCTGGGGCTGAAAGGAAGGAGAAGCAGGTTTGAAGCAGCCGGGTAACCTCTCCTTGGGATGTGTCATGGAATGGCTGCCCTGGCCTATCAGAGGGCACCAGAGCAGCCAAAAGTTTTGTTGAGAGATAAAAAAGGCATCACTGGGAGTGTTTAAAGTGGTAGGGAAACAACCTACTTTTGCTGAAAGGAATGTGGAAGGGGGACATGAATCCAGAAGTCTGCAGGTGAAAATAAGCATTGGCAGAATTGTTACTGAAGGTCTGTTTTTGTAATGCAGTAGTTTTGATTCAACTAAAGATCACTGTGTCAACAAGCAACAACTGTTCTTCTGGATTTGGGAGTCTCTCATGTGGCTGTTGCATAGCTGGGGTCAGATGGTCATTCCTGGTCAGTGACAAAATGTGAGGAATGCAAGCTTTTCTGGGAATCTGCAAAGGAGCCACTGCCCTCTTGCTAATAGTGGTATTGCTGAGAATTTATCATCATTTATTTCATTTGTTCATAATACTACTGAGTCATTCCTGAGATTTAATGAGGTTAAGTGCTCGCCCTGTTTGCTTTTTAGTTCATACATTGTAATTTGGTTAATAAGACCTTACTATTTCATAGGAAATAATCATATGGGCACACTTGTTTTTTCTTTTATGGGTAATTTTTTAAGGAAAGCTTTTAAATTATTACAAAGAAGTGTGTGCATTGTGTTTTTAAGGCAGTAGAGGACTTTTCCATATTTGATAAGAGCTTCCTTTGAAATTATCTCCCATTTATTTCACCTGAGTTATTCATGGAACAGATGCTCTTCAAGGGAAGAGTGGACGAGTCTGCTTTACACTATCTTTTCAAATGTCTCCCTTCTAAAATCCAGGAGTTTTTTTCATTTATTGGAAATTATGATACTTGCTTAGCCAACAATTAAATACTTGCTTGGCTGTTACTTTACCACTGGATTAATGAATAAAAGTATTTAAAAATCCCTGCATTTTTAGTGTTGCAATCAAATACTCCACTCAGCTTCAATGACTAGAATGTGAGTTGATTTGTATTCTTTTTGGTGAAATACCAGCCATGATGATGATATATCAATAAAGTGAAATATTCAAGGAGAAATGTTGATGTGTTACACATGTATGCAGGAGGTTACTCTTCTGTAGGTCTCAATGGTTAATCATTTATGATAGCCCACACAAAATGAAAAAATGTGTCTGTTCTTGAAAAGCTGTCAGCATTTTGGGGAGAGGAGAAGGCATCATGAAGCTATGACAGTGCTTCTGTCAGTTGCTCCATGCAGCCGTGCTCATGGCTACTCTTAATAGGCCCTGGGTGGTCCAAATTCACATCTAAATCCAGTATTACAGATTTTCTTCAAAATTACTTATTCTTTAGAAAAATGTGGGTGGAGCAAAATCGTAATTTCTTACAGAAACTTTTACTTTCTCAAACTGTGGATGGGAGATGCTCCTACATCCAAAACCATTTGGTCAGAAAGGGAGACCTCACAGGCTTAATATTCAGGGTACTTTCTTGAGCTACAGGTGAGTGATCAGCTTTAAGCCCCTGACATCCCTGACCCAGAACAGCAACTAAGGTCTGCCTGCCCCAGCTGCCAGCCTGATGAAGGAGTGGGATCACATGCCCATGCATGAGCTCTCACTGTCCTCAGTTTGTGGTTTCTCTAGGTACTTGGGCAGAGTCCAGCAAGAGAGGATAAATGGGACCAGGAGCACAGCATCCTTGCATCTGAGAGGATGTGCTGACCATGAGTCTGGTGCCCCTTTTCAAGTCTTCAGTGGGCAAATAAATATTTTTGTCTACAGAACAGGACTAGGCAGAGCAGGAAAGGATCTTCCTCAGTGTGTGTGTAAGTGTGCACTCACATGTATTCTTTTTGTTCGTGCATTTCTTTATGGGTCTGTTAACATTCATATCACCTGATACCTATATTTGTTTCAATCTATGGTAATTCTGTGGTGAAAAAAGAAAAATGCCCAACTAAGTGTAGTGACTGATTGCCTTTGTAGATAAGCCATTTTTATTTGAGCCTTTCAAAATAAATAATGACCTGGTAATTAAGCAAGGCAAACAGTTTGCATTTCTGAGGCATTCCTTTATTAAACAAACTACCTGTGAACACACATTAATCCTTAAGGATCAATGTCCTTCTCCTAATTATTAATATTATACTAGGATGCAGTGGAAACATTACCAACTCTTTCCAGAAAGTCCTCAGTTCGCTCTTCCAGAGAGTTTTGGTGATGTAACAAAAGTGTGTTTAATCAAGGCGGCCTTGTTACTGGTAAATTGTTGGATATCCTATTAAAGACAAAATATTATCTTCAGACTGCATGGCAGTAGTTTTCCTGTTGGAAATTCTGTATTCACATCAGAGAGAGGAATTTGTTTGGCTATTATCCAGACAGTTCCAGCTTGACAGATGATCAGAGGGCTGGAGCACCTCTCCTGTGAAGACAAGCTGAATTCAGGTTGTTCAGCTTGGAGAAGAGAACGCTGTGGGAAGACCTTATAGCACCTTTCAGTACCTAAAGGTGCTACAAGAGAGCTGGAGAGGGACTTTTTATAAGAGCATGTAGTGATAGGACAAGGGGGAATGGCTTCAAACTGAAATAAGGCAGGTTTGGATTAGATATAATGAAGAAACTCTTTACTATGAAGGTGGTGAGACACTGGGAGAGGTTGCCAGAGTGTGACAACCCCATCTGTGACTGCCCCATCCCTTGAAGTGTTCAGGGCCAGGTTGGATGGGTCTTTGAGCAACCTGAACAGTGAAAGGTGTCCCTGTCCACAGCAGGGGGGGTGGAACTAGGTGATCTTCATGGTCACTTCCAATCCAAACCAGTCTCTGATTCTAAAACACTGCCAAGGCTAGCCAGCATAGGGTGATGAAGCTGTGCATGGTAAAATGACCACAAAGGGATGGTTGGGATTTGGAAACCTTCATGGGAAGCATTTAGGATGCGCATAATGTGAAAATTGCCTGTTGGTGATGCATAGGTTACTCTCCTTCCAGCTGAGCTTCCAAATCAGGAGGCAGAGATCCTGTAAAAGTTGCTAGCTAAGAAATGAGGGATGTCCATTTTCCAGTACCATCAGCCTTTCAGTCTTCAGCATACACAGTCTTTGACAAGAAAACACATGGGTTTGTGAAGCCACATATTTTATTGACTAAAGAGTAAAATATTTTTTTCAGGGAAAAAAGTAAATCTTAGTGATTTAGTATCTTTGAAAAGAGATGAAGTATTTTGAAGCTTTTTTCAGCTATCTTGAGATGTGCTATGAACATATGCATTATGTTTTACTCTGTTACAGATTTTTTGATATAAAAAAGTTGTATTGCAAGCATTATGGTTGTTAATCTAAAAAAATGCCCCAAGGCTATTATGTATTTGAATTTTAACTTATAAATTAGATAGCCAGATTTAAGTAATTTGTTTTCACAGCTGCAGACTGTCCCCATGGTAAGCTGTGAAATGTATAGTGTTCTATACTATGCCCATCTAATTTTGGAAAATGTACGTGATATGAAGCTGGGTGCTACATTAAAATAAAAGCATCCAATGAGTTCAAATTGCCTTGCTTTTGTGGTTTATTTAGGATGTTGGTGGTACAGATCTGCCAGGAGACCAGAAACTGTGACAACCAGTGGAAAAAATACCATGTTGAAATGGCTGACCTTCAGCTTTGAAAGATGAAATCACTTACATTGGAATTGTGTGTACATGATAGAGACAGAGAGAGACTTATTTAAAGTGAAATCATATTTCCTTAGGCTCCAGTTAAGTCAAAACTTCATCTTTGCTTTGGCAGGCCTTGCTTTGTCAGAATTCAGACATATCTCCCTGATTTAGCCCAAAGAGGGACACTCTTTCACCACCGTGAAGGAAGAACCATTCCCAGCCTCCAACACACCCTTAGTCTGAGGGTGGCCAGGCAGGAGCTGCGAGAGGACTCCAGGTGTTCCACCCAGCATCCCTGTGATCAGTGGGGTTGGCCCCTTGTCAGCTGCAAGAGCTGAAATTAAGCTGGGAAAAGGAAACCTTTTGAATAGGTGGCCTTTGTGGGCAGGGAGCCAGAGGGTACAGCATATTCTGCTCTTTAACTAGTGCGGTTTTTAAGAATTATGTCACAGCTATCCAAAGAGCAGAGCTTTAAAAGAGGAAATAATGAGTGATAAATTAATTCTTCCAGCATTAAGCCATGACAAGGGATGTTTTATTGGCCTAAAAGTATGTCTCTGGTGCACGTGAGGCACAAGGCCAAGGCGTTAAAAACTTGTAAATATCCTGTGGGGAGCTATTCTCCATCAGCAGTGGGATGGATTTAGATGGCTCCTCCATGCTTAGTTTTTACAATTAGATGGTACTCTGGGGTGCCTTCATGCAAATCTAGATTGGCTTTCTGTATTTAAATTCATGGTTCCAATAAGCTTTCTTAAAAATTAAAAATGCATCTTCCTGCTCCAGAGAAAAGTTCTTTGTTGAAGTGGGAAAGAAAAGAAGTAGGAGAAGTTTCAAAAGCCCTTTTTTATCTGTTTTTTAAGGTAGTGCTGCTTTACAAGTGTGCCTGCTTTAGTGGGATGTTTACATGGATTTTGCAGTAAAGCAGAATAAAAGAAAATTAACAAAGAAATTGAATCCCTAGGTATCTGTAGCCAATAGCCAAATGAGAGCTTGTTCACCTCATGGTCTCATTGCTCCTCCTGTTTTACAGTGCTCTCAAATCCACCTTAGAGCAGGAGGCCTTAGGCATGTGAGTTCTACATGCAGCAGGCTCTCATATCTTCAATATTGCCTCAGTACCCACCGTTTTGGGCACACACCTGGAAGGAGTGGCCTTAGCTGTGTTCCAGATGTGTTAGCCTGGTAGTTCTCCTACTACATCCTAAATCAGTATTTCCAGTTAAATCCTGGATTGTTTTATTGATTTTTAACTTAAATTGCACAAGAAAGGAAAAGTATCTTATCTGAGGACGTTTTGAAGATTCTTCATGCATCAGAAATGTGATGGGCTAGACAAGACTAAGGCTATATATTGCATCTGGTCTGGTTTTTGTGGGAGAGAGAGAGGATGGGAGGGAGAGGGGGAGATTGCTTCCTTAGCCTAGGCTGGTCCCACAAGAAATGTTACCTTTTTACATGCCCTCCTTGGTCCATGTAGGGAGCTCATCAGTGTGCTGTGGTTTTCAATAAAACATGGGTGTAACAGCTGGCAAATGTGCAGGTGATGCCTCACTGCCACAGGCCCTCCACCAGGACCTCACTGCCCTCCAGAGATGAGCAGGAGCAGAGCAGCGATAGCGTGTCAGCAAATGGCAAATGACATCCAGAGCCCAGCGAGGAGGAAAGAGGAGAAGGAGGCAGAATGTCAGCTCTGGCAGGACCATGATGGAGAAAAAATGTGACTGGAAAAGTAATCATGCTCCTGAGGTGGGCAGGGAAGTCAGTGTGCCTCTGCCACTTTGCTCCATGCCCACACGAAAGAATAACATGCTTAAAAATGCTCTGCTGGACTAATCGCTGTCAGGACGCTTGGAGTAGGGCTGCCTCTTGATACATGAGTTATTCCCTTCCAAGGTCACTTAAGGAATTCAGTAGTTTGTGCTGTCTGTCACAAGGTTTAGGTTGTGTTAAGGCAGCAGTACCGGTGCTGAGCAGAGCACCCATTGTTTACTGCAGTTTTCACACTCTTATCTGAAAGGAAAAGGCCAGCACATGATCTCACCTGGATTTGTTTTCCAGCTTCGTGCTGTTTGTAAAGGACACTGTATACTTGGTCAGAAGTAATAGCTTCCTGTTTCATTAATGAGTTCTTACAGCAATTTCCCTTCAGAGTAACCACCTTGGGTGAAGGAGGTGTGCACTTCCAAAAGCAATTGGCCCTCCCAGTGGGTCATACTGGGGGTACCATTCTCCAAAAACAGAAAAAGCACTCCTTTTTGGGTGTCTCAGTTTGAATGCTAAAGAAACCAGTGCTGCCAGAGTCATCAGTCACCTGAAGCTATCAGTCAAAATGTCTCTTGGGATTAAAAAACCCTCCTTGGGAAAGGTATGTTTCCAACATGTAGTACCATACTACATAGGGGAAAAAAAAAGTCGTTGCTTTGATTGCTCTCCAAATATCTGGTTGTATTACTCAGAAGCTGCCTCTTCAGGGCTGCACTTTTTGAATTTGTTGCAAAAGTCCTCAGGAGCTTTGATCCAAGCATCCCAGGACTTTTGATATCCCAGGACTTTTAGGGGCTCTGATTTGGAACCGACCTTCCTGTTTCACTACAATCTATTTACTCCTATCACTCATATTAGAGAAAATAATAACACACATGCATTTATTTGTGCAGCCTTTCGAACTGCTGCTGCAGGTATGTCATGCTCCAATTAGAGCTGGCCATTAGGTGCACTTGGAGCAATGTCAGAGTGACAGCAAACAAGTTACAG
This sequence comes from Leptocoma aspasia, assembly GCA_013399835.1. Classification (NCBI taxonomy): domain Eukaryota; kingdom Metazoa; phylum Chordata; class Aves; order Passeriformes; family Nectariniidae; genus Leptocoma; species Leptocoma aspasia. The sequence continues at coordinate 1,249,722 of VXAX01007071.1, read as the reverse complement.
GTGTTTGGGTTAAGTGTGGCAGACTCCAGGGCTAGTGCTGGGCTGCAGGGGCTGAGGTGGAGGCAGGCCATCAGCATCTTCCTCCTGCTCTGAATTTTACCACCATATGTAAACTCTAATTTGAGGAAGAAAAATGCAGTTTAATTTCCCCCACCTTAGTTATAAATCTAACTTAGCCTAATTCATATTTTAAGGGGTTGGATCCTCAGCTGTATTTCATTACTCTTCTCTCTAGTTTGATTCATTGCCTTGTTTTCTAGATTTGGCACTTGCTTGGTTTAGCACAAACTGGGAACGCTGAGCAAAGCACAGGTGCTTACTGGCTGGTCCTGCTTTCAGCCCATAGCCTGGGGGACTCATCTTGCTTTTGTTCTCCTGTACAAATGTATGGTTGGGTTTACAGCTTTGCTCTGATTTAGATGACTCTGGAAGTGGCTTTGGCTGCAGGTGATGAAGCAAGGGGCCTCTGTGACATCATCTGGATGGATATGGTCTTATCGTAGGCTTGCAGCTCTGCAAGCTGAATATTGAAACAGTCAATGGAAACCTGCACTCAGCTCAAACTGAGCACAGAAACCTGAGAGTGCATGACATAATTTGGGAAAAGTTACAGAAATAATGATATTTGAGACTAATAGCAACACTAGCACGGGACACACAGGGTTGTAGCTCCAGGTTGGCCATCTCATTCAGGATGTCACTCTGATATTATGCAGTGCTAGAAAGTGTTAGAGGAAAAAGGAAGAGCCCTAAAGTTGTCAAAACCAATTCAGTAAATAGAGTTTGGGTGACCACTGCCTTGGCTGACATGCTGGTGTTTCTTCTGGCATCCCTGGAACCTGAAATGTGTGCTCAAGGCCAGCCTCTGCCTCACTTGGGACCACAGTCATTTCTCTCTGCCTTAAGTCGAAATACCTGTAATGCACACTCAGCAGTATAAGATCTATACAGACATATTTACAGAAGTTTCTGCTTTACTTTTCCTTTTGCAGTTCATTATTTGATACGTATTTTTTAATCTTCTCCTGTGTTATTTTTCTGCAGTATAGACAGAGAATTCCCATCTGTTCAGCCTGTCTTCTTCCCGACATTTCTTCGTCTCTAGTTGGTTTTGTTGCTCCTCTCTTTTTTTGTAGTAGTAGTAGTAGTAAGGTAGCCAAATTGAAGCCAGTTTGTTGTCATCTCATTTCTAAAGCAGTGATTCTGTAAAATACAGCATCATGACACCCAGGAGTTTATAGTTCTTTTTTCCCCTCTATTTGGCAGCCCTGGAAACATCAGCTGGCATCCTGGAATGGTGGGATCATACTAATGAATTGAGAATTTGTAAATAACACTATACAAGTTTGTAGGAGACAGTGTGAATCTCTGTCTCTCACTCTTTTTGCAACGTTTGCATCAAACCTGAAGCATCATTTTAAAGTAATAATATTTTTGTAAACCATCAGATGCATGTATGAGCCACCCTGCCCCATAGCAGGTACATGCAATCTGTAACTGCATTTTCCAGAGAACTGCATTGAAAAGTTCCTGCGAGAGCTGGAGAGGCAGGTCTTAGCTGACTGAAAGCCTGTGTTTTCCTGAAGAACAGTGCTAATAAAAGGTGTCTCTTCAGAAGGAATAAAAACTGTCCTCTGACTTTGTGCTCTTTGATTTCCACTCCCTCGGGTAACAGCCTTGCTGTGTGCACCTCCTGAGAAAGTAAATCCCAAGCTCAGGACTTGCTCTGGAATTTATGGTAATGGTGACTCTGAGCATGGGCTTGGGAAGCTCCCAAGGAGGAGGACCATCTTGCAGGTAATTTTACATCCTGAAGTGTCTCATTAGCAGACTCATCCATTTAGTCTCAGGAAGAAGAAGCGAGATCAAAGGCAGGAGAGGAGTGAGATAACAAAATCAGTTCTAATAAAGTAATGGATGTCTCAATTTTTACTTCACTTAAACAGGAGTATTTATTGCTCCTCTTTGAATTTAGCAAAGCCTTTTGAGAGTTGCACTCATTTTTGTGCTCAGACATCACTGCACATTTTGCCTTATGCAGCTGTCTTTTATCATTAGGAAAGAAGTAATAATTCAGACCTCAAATTTAGCTTTTGTCTAAGAGAAATGAGGTTGATATATGCACTGCCTACACAATAGGATACCATATAATCCCCTCATCTGTTAGAAGGCCACAAGTTATTTATGTTAATCCTCAACCTAGATGTGTGTGTTTGTAGCTGTTACTTTCTGACAGTAGTTTTATTATGCATCTTTTACTGCAATGGGAAGTGGGTGACACAGGGGAGATGTGAACTTGTTTGCTACATATGTAAGTTTGCTGTAGGCAAGTGCTTTAGGTTTAAAGCAGTAACTGTGCAGGTCAAGGGTAGCCACACTACTCAGAGAGACTGGTCTTTTTTTCCTTGTCTGGGTGGAATAAATTGCAAAGTCGATACACATCACAAAGTGGCAAAACTAGATTAAATTCTAGAAGTTCTTTAGGAGCATAGGAAGTTAGTAGGAAAACCAATTTTATCTAAAAGAGGTTTAATTTTCACTTTCCCTGTGTCATGTTGGCCAAGGTGTGACAAGCCTCAGTGAATTATATTTATGAATCCAGATTTCAAAATCATGAGGTGAGCTTAAAAACAGTGAGATCTAAAAATTAAATGGGAATTTTGCTTAATGTGACTTCTGGCCCCTGAATTTTACTCAGGGCCCCTTTTTAATTCTTGACCACAGCTTTTTCTGAATTAAAACTAAGCTTACTCTTTTTTAAATCCCTTGCTTCCAACAGCTGGAGCTTTAAGAAATACAGTCAATACTGGGAGAGGGCAATAGGCAGCAGTGCTGTTCAGCTGTCAATACTCATGCAACAGCACTGCTCCCATCCTAAAGCACTGTATTCAGTGTATAAGTAATGGCCTAAAGGGCCTTCTACTAGTGGAGGGTTCAATAACATGGACTTCCAAGGACCCATTGCAAAGGACTAAACCTGTGTGTCCTGTACTTTCCTCTAGGACCAAGGCTTACCTTCTCGGAGGAGACTGCCACAATATTTGGGACTATTAGGTGCCCAGTGGCAGGACTAGAGGCAATGGGCACAAACTGAAGCACAGGAGGTTCCCTCTGAACACCAGGAAACACTTTTTCACTGTGAAGGTAACACAGGTTGCCCAGAGAGGTTTGTAGAGATTCCCTTCCTGAAAATATTCCAAAGCCATTTGGATGTGAGTCTGGACAGCCAGGTCTAGGTGGCCCTGCTTGGAGGATTTCCAAAGATCTCTTCCAACCTCAACCAGTGTGTGATTCTGTGATTAAAACAAGGTCAATATTGTCCCATTAGAAATGGGAACATCCCATCTGCATTGACCACCATGTCCAGCTTTATAAAAGAAATTATAAGGCATTCTTTGCTGTATTTTACTTATGATTTGTAGCCTGCATGTATCTCATGTTTAAGCAGCAGCTGATCATAATTATTTTGCTGACTGTTTCTTCGGGGATATTTAATGAAACTGAGTTCTTGTTTCTGTGCCCTGGAGAGGCAGGAGAGCAGTGATCTTCCTTGAGGCAAACAGGATTGGCCTCAGCACATAACCCACTTTTTTGAAGACTGTAATTTTTCAGAGAGACTGAATTATTTAATCAGCAGTGACCTAATAACATGAATGTGGCAGGTGCAACAGGGCTCAGTGAACTAATGAAGTATGGATGGCCCTGGCTCAAGAGTATGGGGGATGAATCAGGAGCTAATATGGGATGAGCCAGCCAAAGAGATTATTTTCTTGCACAGGCAATAGGGAGAGCTCCACAAAGCTGTTTGAAATCCTGCCTTCCTAGAAATCCATTCCTTTAAGCTTGTGGACTGGATTCTTTGGCCCCCAAAGAGAGACAGGATGCCTTGCCCCTTATCTGTAACCAGCTGACAAGGAAATAGAGACCTGGACTTTATTCAGCATTAGCATGAAGACAACTGGGAAACCTAAACTGGTGGGACTGACTGGGGGCAGGTGCTGAGCATTGCCAGCCAATATCCCACACTGCAGGGGCCATGCAGGAAGCCTACACAGTGCATGGCAGCAGGGGCTCCTGATAGGAAGGTGCTAGTAAATGTAGGTATTAATGGGATGGGTTACAGTTGTATTCATAAAATATTATCCTAAGGAAATAATCTGTTTAATTATGAGAGGAAAGAGTGTTTGAGGCTCTCTTTGCTGTCATGGTGTTTAATTCTTTGCCACTGACACTGCAGACAAGAGTTTGGCTCCAGATGCCTGCATCCAGAAAGGAAAGATAGTCCAGGCATTAGGGCATGAGCCATGTAAATCTGGATTCAGATCCTTTCTGTGGTCTGGGGAAGCCATCAGAGGTGGAGTTAACCTTCCTTGGTTCCCCCTGGTTAGGAATTAAAGCTCTAGTGTCTAGCTGCCTGGGCTCCCGCTACACTAAGAAGGAGAGAAGAGCACTTTTGGAGGGCGGGCTCCTGCCGTGCCACCTTGCTGATGAGCACAGAAGTGCTGCCAGCACCTCACCGTGGCCTGTCACTCTTGTGTCTTAAACCACCTTGCACTGCTCTCCTGCCTTCCCAGCCCTGCACTGCTCCTTCCTGCCATGGCAATGCCCTGTGAGCCCTGCTGCCACCTTGACCAGGGGGGAAAAATGAGCTGACACCAACCTGGCGAAAACCATATTGTCTTACCCCAAACTACTTCCTTCCTTTGGCTTGCAACAAGGCCATTCTTGCAGCTGGGGCTGAGGAAAGGATCAGCAGCCAAGCCATGCTGTCCCCATACCTACACTCAGTAGCCAAATACCTTCTTCTGCAAACAAGCCCATTATCTGTGATGGGCTCCTGGAAAAGAATTAAGGCTATTTGACCGAGCAAGGGCAGAGCCAAACCCTTACCCAGCACTGCAGAGAGATTTACAGCAGCACGGTGTGGAGGAGCCCTTCCTGTAGGCATTTGTGCAAGGCAGGGTACCACAGCGTGGTGGCACAGCAGGACACCACAGCGTGGTGGCACAGCAGGGTACCACAGCGTGGTGTCATGCCAGTGTAGCACCATGACTCATCAGCTCAGCTGGGCCCTGTGCACTCTTAATCCATCCCAGTCTGTTTCTCACATGGAGTTGCTTTGAAAGTTTGAGAAAGTTTTCTTTACTCTTGATTCCTCATTTTTGCACAGCTCACTCCATCTGGGCCTGAAAGTCAACGCACTGAAATGTTGCAATAACAGCTGTGCTTGCAAGCCTCCTATCCCAGCTGATAATTAAATACAGAATATCTCAAGAAAAACTCATATCTAGAGAAGACAAGCCCAGCTTTAAAAAAAAAACAAAACAACCAAAACAACTGAAATAAACATCTGAATCTGCAGGTGCTTGTGCAAATTAAAGCTGCTCTCCCCTTCTCAGGTTAAAGATTTAGCTGAGGTCATGAAGGGCCTCTCCTATTGTTTAAAGCTGCTGGTGCATAAACTCATAGTTGTGTTAAACAGCTATTGGCAGGGACACAAAGTGTCCACAGCCACAGCCATCACTCCCAACATCTACTGTTTGAAAAGATGGATTGTCTGCAGGCACTGCCCTGAGCTTGTTAGCTTCCCAGCCTGGCAGGCAGTGCAGGGGCATGGATCAGGGTTTGCAGGCCCTGAGCTACAGGGAGAGGTTATTTACTCAAAGCTGACTGAGGGTAGGGCTTCACCTGGAGCCAGCTGGCCTCAGCCAAGGTAGAATTGATGATGCCTGCATGTTAGTGGTAAGAAAAGATCCACTTGATTGTAGATTATGTCTATCATGTATCTCTCTGGCTTGTATGGAGAGCTGAGCAAAATGTGAGCAGATCAGAGCAGCTGACCTGAACAAATGTTTATTTTTCCTCTGTTCAGCTGGGGCTTTTTCTGGGTTTAATTTGCTCACAGACTGCAGTGCAGAGAGCAATACCTGCATACCCCAAGACTGGGCTAGCACACTGGAGTCCTCCCAGCAGTGGCAGTGGGGGACATAAGCATCACTTGCCTTGGGTACATCTTGTCTGAAAAATATCTGTGTCTTATTCCTGGTTTCCATGGTCTGTCTGGGGACAGAGGATATCCAGTGCCCACCAGGGTGGGTACAGGCAGAGCCGCCATGTGGAAGTGCTCCAGCTTCTCATGTATGTGCAATAAAGACACAAGAGCATTTTCATCAAGAGGTCCTTCTGCTCCTTCAGTCTATAAAATCTTTATCTGTTAATTTTTGGACAATATTTATTCTTTCAGGCTTATATGGGTGGGAAGAGGATAGTTTGATGGGAAGAATGGCCAGTGCTTGTTCCCAGGGATGGGAAGGGCATTTTGAAGGACATGCTGTACATCAGCACTTTTGTGGAAGGTACACACACTTGAACTCTGGGAGAAGTGTGCTTCATAAATCAAGGAAAAGCTTTCCTGAAAATAGAAGGTTGGAGCAAACAGAGGAGGTGATGGGTAAACACTTGTGTAGTTCATGGCTGCCTCATTCTGCACAGAATTAGCTGTTTAACACAGCATTAAAATGCTCTGCAGGAATTAAAAGGAGACATATCTAGCCTTTGTATTTGTGAAATGAATTTTGAAAACTGTGGATCAAGTTCAAACTGCCACTGGGTTTGCTTCCCAAGTCTACAGGAGCCTTGAAACCACAGTTTTGAGAGAGGCAATTAACTCCTTAACCTCAAGATGTGCATTGACATGCAATGTTGTTAAGGGTTCCCTCACTAATCACTTCTGTGGTCTTTAATCAGCTGACACACACATTCCTCGACTCCAGACAGCTCCTCAGACAGCCAAAAGTAACGACCCTCCTCTAAAGCAACCTCTGCAACACATCCTTAATTCTTTCCATATTGCACATATTTTTTTAATATACAAAGCTGTGGTATACTGAGTTTGTGGGGGTAGCATAAAATTAGTATAAAAACAAATAATACTGAATCTACTATGCTTATTTTATTACTCTGGTTGCATTTTATTTATTAAAAGCCCTTCCTTTTTTTCCCCACTTTTTTTCCTTCACTTCAGTCAGCTAGCTGACAAATTCCGCAGCTCTTACACTTGATCTTTGCAGAATTTAGGGGATTTGTTGGAAAATTTAGTTCGAGCTTACAAACTTCTTGAGATAGAGGGCTAAATTCCCTTTCAATGATGAGTTCTAGATGACAGGAGACTTCAGCAGGAACTTCAAATAGTTATCACCTCCACTAACTTCCCCTTTTGAGTGAGGCTCCAGGGGGTCAGGTGTCTTCTGACCTAAAATAGTTCCACCTCCCAATGTTGAGCTTTTGGGTGTCCTGGCTCCCATAGGGAAAGGTGGTCCATGGGTTGCCATTGCTGTTCCAGTTGCATCTCCAGGTAAGGGTTGCTCAGATGAGGCTTTTGCTGCAGTTGGTAAATGTTGCTGTTAACCAACACTGCAGGGTCTGGGTCCTGGGGCTGGAGAATGATGGGCATTTCTCAAGGTAAACATGGGGATTTAGTTTAGAAGTAGCTGCTGCCACAAATGTTAGCCTGGCTTTCAGCACTGGTGGTGTGATTGGTGTGTAATGTCAGCTGAAGAGGCCAAAACTCTCTAGGGAAAAAAAGAGGCCAAATGAGCTTGAATGAGAAATATGCTGCATGCTGGTTAATCCTCCTTGATTTAGTGCTGACTGGAGGACCAGGAAAGCTCCATTTTGTTTCCACATTTAAATAAAAGACAACTGAAGCAGTTTCTTCCAAAATATGCAAATCATGACTAATTAAAAACATTTTTAAAAATCCTCAATAGATAAAACTAGTTAAAATTTCAAAATAAAATTTCCTAAAAGTAAATATATTAGTCATTCCCAGAGTGGTCTATAACCTTAGCTTTTTACATTTTGCCTGTTCACTATGAGGTGACTTAAAGGGACTTGAATGTGAGAGGCTTTGAAAATTGAAGAATTTTGTCTTGTCTGCATGACCAATATGGAGGGTGAAGTCAGGGCTTTATGATCTTCAGCAAGCTCATGGCTATTTATTTTTCCTCAGCCTGTCATCACATCCCTATCTTGCCCCACCACCTGCCCCCAGCCCCTTGTTGCTTTTGGTTTGGATATCTCTGAAGGTCACTAGAGATTTTAAAAAGCTTTGTTCTACCAGTCATGCCTCTTGAAATGATGCTCAAGTTTTTTTTCCTCTCATTCTTGATGCTCCTCTCTGACATAATTTTCCATTTTCCTCAGCTTGCACAATTAAATGGGCCACTGCCACCTCCCAGTTCCCCTGCCTATTTCCTGCTGATCCTGATGAACTGTCAGTAGTTACCTGTGTGGGTTGTATGTACACAGGGCAGGGTTTGCTGACTCAAGGCATTCCATCATTTTTCCATACTAGAGTAATAAATCCATAGGGAGACTTCACTTTTTGCACTAGAACTCATTTTAACTGAAAACTTAGGAAGCCTTGAAGTCTATGAATAGCACATGCTCAGGGAAGGGAAGGGAAGGGAAGGGAAGGGAAGGGAAGGGAAGGGAAGGGAAGGGAAAGGGAAAGGGAAAGGGAAAGGGAAAGGGAAAGGGAAAGGGAAAGGGAAAGAAGGGAAGGGCCACTGACAGCAGTGGCTCTCTGCAGTTCTCTACATTCCTGTTTTTTTCTTTGACTGACTCTTTAATAACCCTGTTTGATGGCATAATTTCTCATGGTCCTTACTTTTTCTTCCCATCAAAGACTAATCTTCCCAACATTACCATCAACTCCTGGAAACTGGTTGGGAATTTTGGGTGCTTGGGCATACCAATTTCTACAAATTTCCACCTTATCAGGGGTCACCAAGCTTCTCTAAAGCCAAGTTCATGATTTGAAATCAAAAATTTCTGCTCTCTGAAGGATATTTGCATGTGCATTTCCCAGATCAACCACACTTTTCCAGAAGCATGGCTGCTGGAATAAAGCCCTAAGGCAGACTCGGTGCCATGCAGGTGGGAGCAGACAGCAGCAGGTACTTGAGCAGGGAGAGCAGACTCCTGAGGTGGCAAAGGGGCTACCAGGGAAAGAGCAAGGAGGTTTTAAGTTCTGAACAGAAGGCAAATGGGAACAAAGAGGGTCTGCAGTAAACTTTCTTTCAAGTCTGTGTTCTTCAGTGAGCAGCTTCATATGTGAAGGTTAAGCCCTGGTACAAGCACATGAAAACATTGAGGATGCACCAAGAAATAGTTGTTTAGCCATTCAACCTGTTGTGTTTGGTTGAAGGGATTTCTGCATTGCTGTGACCTGGTATGGTAAATTTAGCACTGGCTTGCACTTTTACCACACTGAGATTTTCACATGTCCTTGCTGGCTCCTGCTCTCAGTCAGGGCATACCTGCATACAGCAGAGACAAGTGATAATGCCACAGACAGACAAATTTTTCTCAACACATGATCTACTCTGGGAATTCTGTCACTATAGTACACGGCAGTCCTAAAGCTGAAGCAAGCTCTATCCCCTCTGCTTCACCAGCTGTGAAACTGGGGCTCCCAGAGGCTCCACCAGCCAGGTGCAGGTCATGTCTCAGTGGGTGGTGAGCCCTTGCTGCAAACCTCTCTCAGCACCAGGGACCCCAGGCAAGAGGTGGCCTGGGCACCCCCGATGGAGACAGGTGCCCAAGGCATTCTGCCAAGGGACAGGGGTGGCTGCTGGCACAGAGGATGGAAATGGCCTCACCTACCTGCTGCTCTGGCCAGTCTTCTCTGGGCAAAAAGCACTTGTGGTTTAGAAGGAAATGAGAGATATTTATCACATAGAAAGTATATTGGCTACGCAATTCCTTGCTGGAAGAGGTAGTTTGGCAAGATAAACACAACCGACATAATTGGGTCCAATTTCTTTAAATGCACTGCCCTGTATAATGAGAATAACTGAGGCCTTTTGCTGCCAGGTTGTTGAGTCACAAATGTGAAAGAAAGAAACCCAAAATAAACAAATTACTGAGGGGTTTGAGCTGGCTACTTTGGATCTATTTTTAAGCAAGACTTCAGCTGTAAGAATCTTGAGATCTAAGATTGTGCCTGTACCCTATGTAAATAGCATTTGGCATTCCAGTGAAGTTCAGTTTTCAAAATTCAACGAATTGCTTTGGTTTGAGCTCATCTGTAGATATATTGTCAGCAATTGTTGATTTTTTGCAACACCCACAGCATCTGCAGTTTAAAGCACGTGAGCTCGTGTTGGCCTTAAGTAAAAGTGGCAGCTATAGCAGCCAAGTGCTGTTCACAGTGTCAGCTCAGATAAACCTCTCTCTCCTCCTCGAGGGCAGCCCCATTTCCTAAAAGTGCAAACCCACACAGTTTGCATGGGAGTGTGAAACACAAACTGCTGCACTGTAGCTGAAACACACTCCCTGACCCTCCGCTGCTTCTCGGCTCCTTCAGCAGAGAAGGAGGCTGGGTTTGAACTGTCTCATCTGAACAACTCAGGGCTGTTTATTGAGCAAAACCTGACAAATTTGTGAATATCCACAGGGATGCTCAGATATGACCCTAAGTGAGATTTCCTCACTTTTATAGACTCAGAGATGAAGGAAAAACCATCCAGCCCATCTCTCTGCCATCACAGGTTTGTTTTCACTGTATTTCCTACAGCAAATGTTGCATGAGTTGTCCCAGTTTAAGTCAAGGTGAAACTTGCCTGCCTGTGTAAAAAAATGCTGCTTTTTTTCACAGCAAAATGGCAGTCTTGCTTTGCAGTGCCAACACAGATGTCACTCACCACTGGCAGCTCACACTGAGCGGCTGCAGCCTGAGGAGCCCATTCTTCAGACACAGAAGGCAGCTCTGAATCCATCCAACTATTTATTGTAATAATGCTTTGAATGTAATAAAGCTTCATTTCTTGACCTGGGAGCACTTCAGATGGTGAAAAGGACAACAGACATGCAGACATCCCCTCATGGCTCAAACCCCCTCTCTGTCCCTTAAGGCTGTAGCAGCAGGGTGTCTTACTGCTCTTGAGGAGGTTTTGATTTTATCTGGGAGCAGAAATAGGTTCTATGCAGCCACTAAAGCATCCATGGGACCAGGAGGCCAGGATGCAGCAGCCTGGCTCCTGCACCCGCCAAGTTCCAACCATCAGTCTTTGGTTTGCAGCTATTTAAAGGCAGACAGGAGTGAAATAGATTTGGAAGCAAGTTATAATTTTTTACCCTGTACCTTGCTGTGGCTCACTGCACATCTGCACAAACATGGGCTTGAGGGGGTCTGGGCCCACAGACCCTCTGGCCTCACTTGTGTGCCTATCTTTGGGTGACACATGGCAAAACCAAGCTTGTAAGTGTTCCAGGGCACCTTCCCTGGCCTCTGTCATGTGCCACAGGGCTCTCCTGCAGCCATGGCTGGGGGCACTGCTGTATGCTGATGATGCATTCACATTCCGCATTCACTCTTTCTGAATATTTGAAAGCATGAAGAATACTATTTATTGATTAATATCTTTTATAGGCAGGCAGCAAGGGCACATAGTGGGAGTGAGAGAGGAGTCTGGACTCTGCCCTGCTTCTCCAGCACCCCACAGTTAGGTGCTCCATGAAGACCTCTCCTACAGCAGGGAGCCAAGGATAAGGGGAAGTGGAGCTTACTTCTGTCAGGAAGCGTTTGCAGAGCTCAGACTGACATACCGAGGCAAACAGCAAACGCTCCCGGACCACATAAATAAGCCGTCACTTTGAGCGAGTATGTAACTGAAAAGCAAGCAGATTGGAAAATTACCTAAAAATAGTGGAGCAAAGATTAGCAGCACAAGAATCAGCTCAGAAGCATCAGGACACTCCTGGGCTTATTCAAATCACAAGTTCTTAAAGGAGGATTGCAAAGATGTTGAAAATGCACAGACAGCTCTACACATTTCTTGGGTTTGCCTGAACTCCAGGAGAGCATGACGTTCCTGGCAGGGCACAGCAGCTACCTGGGAAGTCTTAGCATTTTTAATGAGGGCTATGAAGAATTTTATTATAATGGAAAAGAATATAATCATTTCCTCAACAAAATGCTCCTTAGTCAGTAACTACTGTCTAGCACTTGGAGGCAATTCAGCCATCTTTAGCTGTCATTTCAGAAGACATATGGCAAGAACAAGATCAAATTCATATTGCCTTTCACATCAGGAAAATTTCCCATTAATAATAGGTTTGTCTTCATAATGTGTGTCTTGGAGTAAAATAATTTGAGCTATGTGGGGTTTTATGAAACATTCTAGAGGGAGAAGTCTGCAGAAATTTCTGAGCAGCTCCTCTCTTTACCTTCCTCTCTTCAGACCTCATTAAGAATTTCACAGTCTTCCAGTTCGTGTCAGTCACACTTGCATTTTCTCCCACCTTTCTGCAATCCTGTTTGGTTTGGTTTTATTTTGAAATAATTATCCATTAAGTATTTATTGCTTTATTGAACCAGCATGGCTCATGAATGTATATTTTCTTTCCCTTATTTTTCCTTCTTGTTATAGTGTATTCATTAAAATTTGCATTCCTTGTTGTGGGAGTACGATACCAACCTATAATACTAATTGCTGTTGCAGGATCTTGGTAGCAGAGCTGCCTTTGTTTTCTCCCAAGCTGACACCTCTCTTGCAGTTCTCTTTGAGTCCTCACTATGGTAGCCTGGAGCAATGAGCTTGCCATGAGATCCTTCAGAAGCTTTCCCCCTACAGCTGTAGAGGTGACTCAGTTGTGCAGACACTGCTGTGATCTGATGTCTCTCTGGTCAGTAAAGGCTTGGTGATGGATGAGCTGAACCAGAAACTACCTGCTGCTACAGGAGGGGAGAGCCTGTTCTCCTCCATCCTGGATCCTCTCTATGCCCTTCTCCACACTCCAGTCTGCAATACCCTCTCCTCACCTCCCTGACTCTCCTTGCACCAGCTGATTGTAAGATAAGCCAGTTTGGACCAGTAAAACAGCAGACCTGTGAGTTAGTCATTCAGCTTGAGGTGCCTTGTGAAACCATACCCTCCAGCTAAAATCACATCTGCACATTAAGCTGCAGGACATTAAGGACACACTTTGCACCATAACAAGAAAGAGTATACAACCTTTCATTTCTTAAAATTTAAATTATAAGTTCTGGAGGGTATGGAAAAACATGTCAGCAGTGGATATGAAACAGGTACTAGGTTATATGACCACTAATAGCCAACTTTTGTGTCATTTCTCATGAGGTGGCATTTCAGTGGGCAAGCTTGGGCAGCTATGCCAAAATTACCCACTCCTGTCAGCAACACAGCTACTTCTCCTGTTGGTTTGCCCTGCAGCTTTGGATGGGTCATCCCTTTTAGGCCCTCTGTGTCTCCAGCTGTCAAGCTGTTATCTGCTGTGCACCAGGATGGTCCATAGGCTCTACAGCAGGCTGGAAACAACAGAGGTGGCAAATTTTTAAGAGGGAGATATAGTCCTTTCTCTTTTTTGACTTGCTTCCATTGTCTCATGCACACCCTTAGTTCCCAGGAGAAAAATATCCTGAGCTCTGGCAGTAATTATTAAGAGCACAGCAGATAAGCAGTTTCAGTAAGCTGAGCAGGGATCACAGGGCAAAGTGTGTACCTAGGAAGTTACAGAATTACTTCTGAAAAGTGCTTTAAAGATGAAGCATGCTTCTTCATCATGTGTTCTCATTATTATGACTACAAAGGAGCAATGGCACCTGCCAGGGTGCTCTCCCTGTGTCTCTGTCAAAGTAGGGGGAGTCATTTTAGGGAGGCTGTGCTGGCAGCCGGAGCTGGGTGTGCTGCTCTGGCTGCACCACTGCCTCCCCTTGCTGTGCTGGCAGAGCCTTCTGTAGCTCTGTTTAAATGGGGACAATAGTTACCTACAGCTTGTCTCCTCGGTGCCGTGAGACCGGACTCATTAGCGCTGGCAAAGTACGCAGCCACCTGGATAAAAGGGACAGATAAGTGCTCACTTTCGTTTTTTGAAGACCCAGATCAAAGAGCCAAGGGCAGCCTTGATTTACCACTGGAGGTACACCTGCAAGAAATGTCCGATTAGAAATCAAGCAATAAAACCACTGACAGTAAAAACAACAATGAAGGCACGAAAAAAAAGTTTGCAGCTGGTCATCTGGAACACAATGAATCAAGGAAAACCACAAAGCAACCGCTGCGTTTTTTCTGACACTTTTTTACCATCTTGTTGCAAACACTTTTAAAACAAAACAAAACAAACACTCCACAGGATATGTAGCTTGGGTTTTGTGGGTTTTTTTAGAGGAAATAAGGAAAGAGCAGAAAAAGCTTTCCTTCCCCTCTAATAATTGCAGCTTTTGGAGGAAGGAGGTTCTAAGATGTTAATGATTGAACAATAAATTCCTGGTAGTTAAAGCGGAGGTGAAAGACAAATCTGTCTCTGCCTCTATTCCCTGCCACTCTGACAGCCAGAAAAGGTTGTCAGGCCTAAAGCCACCAATTAATATTCCTGCTCCCCAGCAGCACACTGTAGTCTTCATGCCCCAGTGTCTCCAGATAAGCACCTTCACACGGTATTATTTACAGGCTGACATGTTTTATACATCCTCTCCAGTCAGTAGACACTCACATTCCTGCAAGGTTAAGAAAGGGGATTCATTCCATCAGAGAGCAGTAAAAGGATGCAGAAAGGTAGGTCATGGTTATCCAGGATGGGAGAAGAGGTTGCATGGACCTTTCTGGGGAGCAAGCCCTGGAAAGGGTTCAGGAGGGATCTGCACCCTGACCTCTGAACAGCAGGCTTGCCTCCACCCAGGCTTGGGGCAGGGGGAAGCCACCATTTCCCACCTCTAATGCATGACAAAATGAGTTTCCTAGTTTGTGAGGTACCTCAGGACAGACACGATGAGCCTCTGTCTGGAAAACAGCCAGCTATCAAGAGGGGAGAGGTGACAGGGAGCTGATGCTCACGTAGAACATGAGCTGTAAATCAGAGCTGAGTGTCAGAGAAAGGGATTTTTCCCTTGGAGCAGCAGAGAGACACCCTTTAGCTTTACTCTGTCAGATAATCAAGCCTACTTCAGCCTGCTTCAGTGCATTATGAAGGGAAGACCAAAGGGCTGGGGCTGTGTGGGTTCAGAGGGTTGTGTTAAAGATCCTTGCAGGAGAGGGAGAAAGAGGCAAAGCAGACATGAAAGACAGTGGTCAGGAAATGTCATTGAATCACTCAGCAAATCTAGGAAACTTGTTTTATTAAGTTTATACAAAAACACTTAAAGAAAATAGAGAAAAAGGGACCACCAGCATAGCAAATTCAAGTTGAGCTAATGGAAAGAAATAAGTTTTATTATTCTAGCAAATATTGGTGGGGATGTGATTGAAGCAACCCACTGAGTCTAAACTCCCTCCCTTTAGGAAGCTGATCAAGCTCCAAATTTCCCTGCTGGCCTCAGCTCTTCTGAAGAGCCAACCCAAAGCCTTAGAGATGAACAGTGGGAACATGAAGAACATCAGGAGAAGATCCAGCTCCATGTGGCTTTGGCTTGTGTCCCAGCAGACACAGTAAAACAGGAGAAAAATCAAACCTGTCGAGGCTGGAAAGGGTTGAGACACCAGTGGGGCTCCTCTCTTCCAGACCTAGCAGTCTGAAAGCAGGGTGCAGAGCTCTGCCAGGCTGTCTCAGCTCTCTTTATTGGACCTGGAGTCACAAATACCTCCACAGGATGATTCATCCCAACAACTTGAGGTGCATTTGTGCTATCAAATCAGTCCCCCACACTGCCAACATAGTAATTCATGCTGAGAATCACCCCAGACACCATCTAAAACAAGTTTCAAGAGGAGAGCTGGCCACTGCTAATAGGACAGTTTGCCCCACACCTTCAGGGGCTGTCCCCCAGCACTGTTGTGACAGACCTAATACTCTCTCATATCCCTGTACACATCCCAGGCTCACAGTACCAAGCCTTAGCACCCCATCACTGAATGCTGCTGTGACCCTGATGCTCATCCCTCTGTGGAGCAAAAAGGGGTCTTGTCCTTTCACATGACCATCTTTCCACAGAGTCCATAGAGAGAGGGCACATGGCTCCTTCAGAGCAAACACCCTGCTTGCTGATGGTGAACAGTAAGTGATGCCACTCCTACCCAAAAGAGCTAGAAGTTGTCAATGGGCAGCCATTCCAGCAGCAAGGCAATGCTCTTTATTAGAGAAGCATTCCTGTGGTGCTTAAAGGAACTGTGTCTGAAACTAAAAGCACCTAGAAGGTGTCTGTCCTTGGTGTTGCAAAAACCCCCATACTTCATCCACAGAAGTTCCTGATCAGGAGGAATCAGTATGGCTGGGATTTCAGACTTTCCTGGAAGAGGTGCATTTTTTATGAAGCCAACCAAATAAACTCCTTCCACAAGCAATGGCATCAAGGCTTAAAGGATGATGAGGAAACACAGGGAATGAACTGGAGAGGATATTGAAAGAGAGCTGGTTGATCTGCCATTCCTCTAATTGAAAAGTTGATGGATTTTACTGTGTGATGGTTTTACTAGAGACCAATAAATTGCAATTGTATTGCCAGGAGGAAAGAAGGCTCTCTAAATGTTTCCTGTACCAGATGTGACTAAATAGGTTGTGCCTATGGGAGGGGAAGGGTGTCCCTTGCAGGAAAATATGCTGCTTGAACAGTGAGCAGCCAGGCCTTCAACATCAGTGTTTCTGAGGGGGCTCCTTCACACATCTTACCCAGCCTTTTGAACACAGTTCAGTGAGAAGTGAGAATAGCTGGCTGAGAAAAAGGTTGCAATATGAAATAAATTCCTAAAAATACTGGACACATATATAACTCTCTCCCACTGCAAACCCATCCCTGCTCACTACCTCCCCACACTTCTGCTAAACCAACCAAAACCAAAAAGAGACTATATTTCAAGAAAAATAAAGTAGCATAATTAAATAAGTAACCATACACAGCATACTATTCAGGAAATTACAGTGCAGTAGGTTACTGTAAAAACATGAGATACATATGCTTTTAATGACTACCTGTATTTGTACCCTTATCCTGTGCCAAATTCGGCAAAAGCAAGATAGCATCCCTCTCCCAGCTGAAGGTAAACTTCCTCACCTTAATGGGAGATTAACAAAGTCCCCCTTAGGGCCGTGCTTATGCCACTGTGCTCCTTCTGCCATAGCTCTGTGGGCCTGCCAAGAGCTGAGGATGCTGCTGGATCTGCTCCCTCCCTAGGAGACAGAGAGACTGATATTAGCAACAGGCTATCAGTGTTGCAGCATTTTTAATATCTGCTTTAAAAAAAAAAAAGACTATTATTAAAACAATGCATGTGATCTTAGTTAAAACATAGCATTTTTCTGTGAATTTATATTTCCTCTGAAGTCTATTTCTCTCTCAGCTTATTTTACTTTCTAGATGCAGTGCCCTTCACTGAAGAATATGACTCTTGTGGTGCACCATGTGCATTTATGCTCCAGCTGCTTGTAGCAGACACTGTGTAAACATGTCAAAAAGAACTTACAGTCCCTCCACACGATGAAGAATGAAATCCTTTCAGGATTTCGGGTCCTGACAGCATTTGAACCAGACTTTTCCATGGCCCAAACTTATGGGTATATAGCCAGAGATGGAAGAGACATGTTTCTTCTTACATGCTTATTATTCCCCTTGAAATTAATATGAAATTAATATGAAAACAAATCAGATCATTCCTCAGATCTGATAAGCTCTATGTGATACAGATCACATTTGAATGAGTAGTAGCTGATAAAACACTGGTATTTGAAGACAATAGCAAGTTCTCTTTTATGGTATCAGCTCTCCTTTTATGTGCTTTCTACCAATATTCAAGTAGATGAATTTTCTTATATTTTGTTTGGTTTTTTGTTTGTTTGTTTGTTTTTGTGTGTGGGGTTTTTTTGTTTGGTTTTTTGTTTTGTTTTGTTTTGGGGTTTTGTTTGTGTGTTTGTTTTTTGTTTTTTGCCAGAAAAAGCCCGTAAAATGGAAATCATGTGAAAACTCATATGATAGTCAAAACCTGGAGACTGTCACTGGCAAGGCTGGTGGCACAAGACTGAAACATTTTTATGATCTTGGAAATTATTTTTGGTCTGAGAGAGAATAGATACAGATTCGATGACCAATTACATGGATCACATTTCAGGTAATAACTAAATTGTAAACAGTTCCATAGTTCCCAACTAATTCATGAATGAGAAAATAGTTGAACTGTGAAAGCCAAGTTGTGGGTTTCTACATTCCCTTCGCAGTTATGTTTGACAGCTAGAAGAGGAAAGCATTGGTCTTGATTACAAATACAAGACACAGCCTGGGAGAACAGCACAGAGTTTCTAAGCCTGGATGGGAACACTGTCAATTTTCATGGAGCAGTACTTTCAGTGCTCAACAGTTTGATCTTTTGTGCATTTTGGACTGGCCTCTTTTTCTTTTTTAATGTTCAGATAACCTCTACAAATGAGGAATTCCTCACCTATGAGTCCAGAAACATAAAAATATTAATGACCACAAGATGAGAAACAGATGAGGGACTCTTGAAGCCAAATATTCACATCTCTGTGACAGGGATCTAGCCAACATAAATGTATAATTTGCATCTACATTTTTTGGCAGCTAATGAAGTAGTCTTTTTAAAGTAACCACCTAATTTCCCTATTGACAAGTACATGCCTTTGAAAGTCTCCCAAGGAGGTATGCTCTGTAGAACAGAAGCACCTAAATTTCTCTCCATCAGATGACTAGGAAACTCTGGCAATATTTGTCTGCTCTCAAGGCACCAATATGTCAGTGGCTGGAGCCTCTCAGTCACTGGCCAGGAAGCTTAAACTTGTTGCTCTGCAGCCTGCAGCCCTCCCTACCTGTTTGCTGAAATAAAATTGTGTTTAGGATATTGCATAAATGCACAGACAGGAGAAGCTTTGGCAAATCAATGTTAGTTTTAAATATGTCAAAATTCAAGAAGAGGGCGCTGTAACTGATACCATAATGCTCACATGCATTATTCTTTTTTTCCTTTCACAGCCAAGAAGCTTAAAATACTCAAAAGCATTAATTGAAAGAGGGTGGGTAGCCATTACTGCCTTTTATGCCCATAGTTGTCTATTTAAATGCCTATTTATGTATTTATAGGACAGGACGCAGCAAAATACACACAGACACACAAATGTACAAACTCATATATTCATATTGCTGAAATTACATAGCAAGTCTGGAGATTAGACCAGAAATAGAATCCAGATCTCTTGATGCAAAACCTTTTGCTTTAACCATTTGAGAATACATCCCCCTAGCCTCATAGACTGTCAGATTAAAATGAAAGAGGAAAAGAATCACAGAAACTTCAAATCAAAGCATGAAATTGAAAATCTGTCAGATCCATAAAATGAAAATTCTCTCCAAAGGAAAATTCTGACACGATCATATTTTCTCATGAAATTGGAGCTGGAAATAAGGTCATACTGAGGAAAAAAAGAATAATATTAAGAAAAAACCCTCCAGAACAGCATCAGCCACTTCAGTAAGAGAGTCTAAAGGGTTTTGACAAGTACTGTGTCTAAGCCAAAAAACCCCAGGGCTAGATCTTCCACAAAAATCAGAAAACTTAAAGGGACATTGTCAAAGTTGGTAGACCAAACATTTGAGCTACTTTAAACGCAAAGTAATACATGAGAATTCATCTTTTTCTTTATTAAAAAGAACAGCTGAAAGATATTTATGAAGAATATAGTGACATAGTTTGCATATTTATTTTCTAACTAAGGATAACAGGCTATGCAACATTTTTTTTTGCTTGGTTTTAAAGCCTTGATACATTGTAGGTTGAAAGATTACTTTCTAATTAAAACTTAGCATTTTTTTTCCTTTGCTCATACCAAGAAAGTTATGGAGAAAGTCAAATGAAAAAAAGTAAGTTAAAATGGGACACAGAGAGGGGGCAGGAGGGGGAAATGTTTATTTTTAAGTGCAGTGTGGCATCATTCTGTTATAAAAATCTGGTGCAAACTGATTTTCTGAAGTGCTGAGAACCTACAGATCCTTTGACTTCATCAGGAGATCTGAGCAGTCAACTGACTCCTGGGAAATCAGGCCACATTTCCTTAGCTGCTCAACCCTGCAAGAATTTCTTCAGATGTCCAGTTTAGTATATATGGTTACTCCAGCTGGAGTTAAAGTGACTTCATGATGGCTTCATTGTTGTATGTGCAGAGCTTAGTGGCTGGATATCTAGCTGAGATAGCACAGATGTAATTAATCTGCTTAAAGATAAATAAAGACTAAAGCCAGCAGTGTGAGATGATCACTTGGCTCCAGTTAATGGAGAAACAGGTACTCAGTGGGCACAGGCCATCCCTGTCAAGCCCAGCACACAAACCAAAGTGTCAAAGCATGGAGGAGCATGTGTGCAGCCAAACCACTGCAAGAGGTCACAGTGGATCCCATTCACTTACATGAATATCCTTCTGGATTTTGAAGTGCTTGATGTAGCATTTTCTGCAACATCTGTAAGGAGGGTCAGTACCTCAGATATTCTTCTCAAAAGGCACCATGCTAAACAAGATTAGACAAAGGTTTTAAAATTACAATATTGCTAAATAATCTGACAGCTTGAAGTTGGTCCAGTTGTTACTGTTGAATTAGTTAATATGCACAACAGCATTTGCACTGGTTGGTACCTTGCATATTTATCCACATTTTCCTTGGGATCCTTTTTCCACTTCTAGAACAATTTAGGTTGTGAGCCCAGTTACACTGTGGGGACATTTATATAAGGAAGACCAAAGCCTTCATATTAAAATAAGACCTGTGGTGGGATGTTGCATCTTGGGACTGCAAGGCTTCTGTGTCTTTTTTCCTTCTTCACTGAGAAGAGAGCAGTTTCCTAGAAGCTTGCCTGGCTCCTGGCCAGGAGTCTCTATCTCCACATGTGGGTCTTTAAACCAGGAGCTAGAGGTTTAAGCAGCCTCCCTATTTCCTGTGGCAGGCTCAGCCTGCAGCCATCAAGGTGACATGGATGTGGCCTGAAGAGCCATCTTGCTGGATCCTGTAGTGAATATTCAAGTGAAGCAAAGCTGGGCACTGGAGAGGCCATTTGCCAGGCTGGTGTCCATCATGTGCCAGTGGCCCAGGGACAACTGATGGGATGACTGACATTGATAAAGAGCTGTGCAGCAGCTCAGCTCAGCTCAGGAAGTACCTCTGAGCACTGAGAGGGATGTCTTCATCTTTTTAAGCCCATCTTCATCTCCAAGCCCCATTGCCAGGCTGTGTGAGAAGGCAACAGCACTGCCCAAAGCTGTGACTTAGCAGTGAGGTGCACCAGCAGGGACTCCTTGACCCACAGCACTGCAGAGACACAGAAGACCACTGCAGACTTAGCACTCAGAGATCTTCTCCAGGGAGTTGAGGTGATGCCTCAGATCTTGGCTTTTATATTTTTCAGATTCTGTACTGCTTTAGTGTGTAGGTCTGAGCTTCATATTAGGGGATAGTGAACTCTCTTCACAGAGTAGGTAGAAAAAACAATTCCTTCTCTAGCTGGGGACCCATGGACAAATGACAAATTTCAGGCCCAAGAGCATAAACAATGGTGGACTGAGGAGAAGACAAGAAGAGATGGGACTTCATAAGCTGAAGCTGTAATTGGACAATTAACTCCAATATGCAAATGGACCAGAACTTATAAAAGTGAGAGACCCCGTGACTGGTTGTGCATTTTGTGACCATTTTGGTTTCATCTTGGGTGTAGCCCTGGCTGGGCTCTTGTACTGCCCAAGGTGGATCCACTGAGGCCTTCTAATAAATACCTACTTTATTATTTAGTTCTGTCTAGCCTCTGTTCTAGGTCAGCCTTCACAAGGCATCAGAGACAGCTGACTGACACCCATCCCCTTGGTTTCCAGTCTCAGATTCTTATGAGCAAAAGGACATATCTTTTGCCACTGGGAAAACTGATGGAGGGGGCAGGTCTTATTCCTGCCACTCTCAGAGATGTAGGCTTCAGTCAATCACTCAGTGAGAAAGTACTTCCAAGAAAAGATCTCTCAAGCTTGAAGCTGTCCCACTTCACATGTAATCAGTAAATATTAATTAGGCAAGGAAGAGAGATAAAAATAACCCCCTCACCATGGAGATTCTTTATGAAATTTACAGATAATTTTTTAAAGTGGTGCCTGGATCCTCTTTCTTCTCACCAAATAAATGTCAATTTCTCTCTGATGTGAAGAAGCTATTCTCCCCTGCATGGTCCCTCTCAAGGCAGGGATGAATTTGCTCCCCTCAGGCTGTCTGAGGATGAATTGAATGCAGATATCCAGTATTTTTGGGGTGATCTTCAAAACATAACTCTTTCCACCCCATAGTTAGAAGGCAATCAGAGAGATCTCCTCCTTTCCAAAGCAACTGCTCATATTCTTTACCCACTCAAGTCTCTTGTTCAGAAAAACAGAAAAAAAAAAAAAAAGAAGGGTGGGCACAGAGGGGAGGACTAGCTGTAGCCAGTGCTGCTGCTGCTTCTAAGAAGTCTTGTGAAGGGATGTTACACTAGAGTTCAGCTTGTGGGCTCCTAACCAGTGCCAGCTGGGAGGATTTCTTTGCTCTGTGAGTATTTGAGGAGAGTGTTTGGTAAGTCCCTGTCCTAGACCTAGCCAGGCTATCTTCCTCAGCTGATGAGCTCTGCATTTACAAAGAAACATGGATTCCACCTGCAATGACTTTTCTTTCTCTGTGAGGAGTAAATGATATACTAAAGACCACATTTTTCCCAAATGCAATTCCATCTGTAAAGACATGGACATGGATCAAGATGTAGCTCACAATCCACACAACATCACGAATACATTTCTTTGTGTGGAGCTAATTGTCAAGTCAGATTTGGAGGATAAATTCAGAAAAGTACAGAGCGATTTTTCATGAACATTTTTATATCGTCACCTTTGTTAAACTGGCATTAATTTCCTGCTAACCAACAAGTGGAGATCAACTGGAACGTCTCAGTTGAAATAAAAAAAAACCCAGACATGCATGATTTGTCAAGTCATGCTGGAAAAATAGCAAAGAAGGAAAAGAACAGTGTAGCTGAGTCCGAAGCCAGGGAATGCAGAGAAACCTGGATTTTCTAAACCTTAGGAGTATGTTAGGCTATACTTCAGTCATGTTGTTGTAGTTCAGCAATCCTATCTATGGCTGTAGTTCAGGTTCTCTTGCAGTAAAAAGATATGAAACAAGTAGCAAAGAAGGTGCTTGGACTTTAAAAAGGTCTTGAATAAAGTTGACTGAGAGACCAAGAGATAAATTCTGCTGAACTTTGGAAATAGGTTTATTTAATTTAATATTAATCTGGATCTGTTGTTTTTCTCCCCTCCCTCATTGGCACTGGGATCATTAGCATAAGGCTTACCAGGGACCTCTGCATTGCTGCCAGTGAGCAGCCCATGGTGCTGTATTCCCAGTGGGATGTGACACGTGTCTTGACTTCCAGATGATGGGAGAGGAGCAATGGCAGTGGATGTGCTGTCATCCACTTCTCCGCTGCATGCAGAAGGATCCTTTATGACATTGTAATTACTTCTGAGTAATTAACATCATACTCCAGACACAAGGGAGAAGAGCAAGCCTACCTTATAAAGCTGGGGTTTTAGAAGTGTTTTTGGCTTCTGGAACTTTTAGGATTTTCCTGTGGGGGTAGGGATCCCTGCATGGGGAATTTAAGTCTGCTGACAACTCTGGCTTTCTTTTATTCTCAAGGAAGAGGCTGGGAAGCTGTTTATGGGCCTTAGAAGATCTGTTCATTTCAATCTGATTTTAATTTATTTCTTTGAAGAAATACACCAAAATCCACATGTTGCTCTTGACCTAGTGATCAATATTTAGTCTTCAGTCAGTGAAGTCATTTATTGGGGTGAGTGGGAGCAGAGATTGCATGATGGTTTTTATGCAAAATTTCTGTAGTAATAGATATACACAAAATTACTATATATGAATATTTCTTTAAAAAGATTATGCAGTAACAGGAAACACACAACCAGAAAACACAAATCATTCTATGTTTTCCTCTTCTGAAAGAAAATATGATAATAACTCTTGAAACATTTGCTCAGTTAAAGAGAAACTTGCTGCTCAGCAACGGGGTTTCACCATCCACAATCATAGTCCAGTTGTTGCTGGTGAGAGTGGGGATGACCAAAAGGTCTTTAACCCCCTCTGTAGTCAGCCAACAGAGTTCAATACTCCAAGAGTCTAAATGTCTTTTGATTTTCAGACTTGCAGCTGCAGAAGCCATGTTGTTGTTGGTCTTGGAGTAGAGCAGCCCATTTGGTCCACAGCCCCTGTGGTCAGCATGTGCTTCATTTGCTTACAAGAAAAACTGCAGTTCAGATTTGGGGTCTACCAGGAGCCAGGATCCCATAGGAACAACTGTGGGACTCAAAGGCAGGAATTTTTGCTACTCTTTGGTGTCACATTTATCACAGGGTAAGCACCTCACTTACCTTGCACCACCTACCAAGGAAGGTGCCTTTCCTTGCAAGTCAGAATATTCCAAAGAGGGTAGAAATGTTTATAATATCACTCCAGTTGTGGGCACACAACTCACAGGCGAATCCCAATGCAACACACACACACAGTGGGCTTCTGGACAACCACTGTGACACCGTGTCCTATAGACACATGTGGGAGGATCCTGTGGTCTGGAGAGAGCCCACAGAGTTCTGCTTCCAAGAATTTCACTTCTCAGTCCTTCAAACAATAATTGCACTCACTGCCAGCAAAGCAAACACTGCATGCTCCAAAATGGTAATGGATGTTAGCACTGGAGACTGTCAAACGCTCCTTTCATTGGCTCAGGAAAAATAAATGTGAAAATATTTTTGAATGTTTTGTCTTAAATTGCCACAGACTGAGGCAAAAATTTTGCCATTTGTTTTACTGTGGGTGGACCTCTGCAAATGTCAGGCAGCGAGGAGGTTTCTGCACAGCTACTGAGCTGAATGAGACCATTTGAGAGGTCACAACTTCCAGTCCTCCTGTAGGACTTCAAACACAGGCTCTACTTTTCTGTACAGAGAGCACTTCTTCTAAGCCAAGGAGGCTGTTCACAGTACTGGAGTTTAAATATGGCTGTAAACTTCTGCATGATCAGGTCAGAAGTTACTATCTGAGAAAGGTGGCTGGCATGTTATAATTAGCAATTGTTAAGAAAAGGGCTTAGAGATGCAATCACAGCTCTAACATCAAGGATTATTCAACTAAATAGAGACACAAGGGAAATTATTTTTCTTTTATTATATCTCTCAGTGCAAGAATTATTAAAGGACTCTACATTTTTTCATCATTTTCCCACAGTCATTTATAATAATCTCTTGGAAGAATCAAACTAGAACGTCAATCCTCACAGAAAAAAATTGCTGACTCATGCATTTGTTTTGTTAGGTACAGTTGTTCATGTGGGCTCAAGACAGTGTCACAAAATGAAGTTTACATCTGACCTTTGAAAAGTCAAAACTGGTTCGGAGAAACTGCATGTAAAGTAGTTAAAATGTTTTCCCAAAGTGTATCCCTAAAGCAGGTACTGAGATGCTAAATCCAGCAGTTACAGTGAGTCCTCTACATCAGACTCAAGGCTGTAAGATGCATTTTAGAATCACCCAGGGGGAAAAAACCAACCATGTTTTTCCAATATGGGTCAGAAACACTAATTAGCTGGAATTGTTTCTCATGATCAGTAACTCAGCAGTTCTCCTTCTGTCTCTGTTAGAGAACTGAGTTGAAGAGTGGTTGCATTAAAATAGCAACAAACAACTTCCAAATTCTAAACACCAGTTAGGCTTAAATTTATCTCCCGTAGAGCTTCCTTGTGACAGTGGCGATGACAGCGTCGATTAGATAGGGCTGGCACTTCACACCGTGTGTCACTCCTCATTATCTGATGAGAGTCCCTGCAAGAGGCAGGTGCTGGGGAATGAAAGATTAGGTGCAACTCGTGTAATCAGGCTAAATCCCTCACTACCTCCACCGAGAGATAACAAAATATAAGCAGCTTTCTCCTTTCCACAAATTCTTCCCCACTTTTGCCGTGCTCATGAGTCTGTGGGTGTAATTACCCCAGCTGCAGAAACCTCACGGCAGAAACCAGCGTTTCCAGGATGAAGTTGGTTCTGGACTGCAGACCTGTATTCCAGACAATTTCTGTTCTCCCTGGAATACGTACAGTCCTAATCATGCAGCCTTAAGCCAACCTGCAGAAGTGCCCCCCTCTCCCTCCCTCCCTCCCTCTCTCCCTCCCTCCC
>VXAX01007071.1:1134921-1223279 GCA_013399835.1 Leptocoma aspasia | reverse complement strand
TCCCTCCCTCCCTTCCTCCCTTCTGTGCAGATGTTTAAGCTTTTCTTCCTCAGTTTGAGCAGATCCTCTTTAACTCTCCCTAACGACTCTGTCACTCTCCAAAAAAAAGCAAATGAATTTTGCAAGTGAATGAACATAATGAAAAAGCAAGGTGTGAAGCTTGGAGACATAGACTGGATTTTGACACTTGCTGTGTTTTTCTAATACCTCTTAGTGTGATAATCAATGTTTGGCAGCATTACTATTAGAAATGAAGTTCCAGTAATGAGATCTAGGAAACTTCATGGAAAAAAGACAGTCATCCTTCAGTGCCAATTACTGATGAGAACTTATTGGGCTTTTTGCACACTTTCAGAAACAAATCACTCCTCAGATTTGAAATGAGAACACTGACTTTTTAGGAGAGACCCAGGTCATGATGAGTAAGACTCAGACACCTGGCTATGGGAAGGGATTCATGTATGCTAGACACAGAAAAGAAAATACATAACTAGCTTTGGGAAGGAATCAACTACCACTTGCTGCCTTCTTGGAGTGTCCCAGATAGAGGTTTGTCTACAATCACCTCTTCTATAGAGATACTTGTGGGAAGCCATGAAGGTGGCAACTGGAGTCCATGCATGAGAAATTACAGACCACGGGAAAGTGAATGGGCAAACCTGGAATATTCTGGACTTGCCAGAAGTCACAGATGCAGGCTACAGCTAGTGAAATGGCAAGTGTGATGGAAGTAAGCATTTCACTGGAGGGCTGAGATGTTAAGAAGAGGAGCAGAAAATACTTCTGTCTATCAAACAAAACAGCCTAAAGCCAGTGAGGGAGAAGCACAGTGGTGTGTGGGGAAGGTAAAGAACAGCACCATGGTGGTGGCCAAAGGCATGCAGAATCACTGGCCATGGTCAGCACCTGTGGGCACCCCTGCTCTGTTATGCCAACAGGGTCCCACACCACTGGCCATAAAGTTTAATCATGATGAAGCACTGGAGGATGCACTGTGGAAGGTTCATGCTGCTGGGACCTGAACCCCAAGCTCATTTTGACCTTTTTGTCATACTAAATGTTTATCTGTAAGATCCACATGGCTGCTGCTTGGATAGATGGACCCCACCATGCACTGGTGTGACACTGTGGTGGCAGGCAGAAGTTTAACTGCCTGGTTGAAATGTCTAAGCATGCCAACCTTCCCAGGAGCTCAGATGTGCCAAGAGTCTCTTTCCAGAGACTGAAACCCAGCCAGGGGCTCCTGTTCTCTGCTGGTGTTCTGGATATTTGGCTGAAAGAAAAAAGGATGCTCCTGTTTTACACTGTGGAGAGGTAAATAACTACACTTAGTACAGTGTTATGCCTGAGCCATGACTTGGGGGGAAGATTTTTCCATGTCACTTTGAGTCACCTCATGCCCCATTTAGTGGGCTCAGAGGAACATCTTCTCCTCCCCAGCAAGAGGCCATGGCCTTGTGCTCACTGGGAGGCAGGCAGGATTTGGCAATAGCTGATGCAAACTTTCCCAGACTCCAGTGAATAATGTTTAGTCATACAAAAATCCCAGTTGGTTCCTTCATACTTAAACCCCTGCCCTCTTCATTGAAAAGTTAATTTGGGAAAAATGGCTGGATGACAAAGCAAGGAAAATATGGTAAAATGGTCTTAATTTTATTTTTAACAATTGTCGCTGTTGAAGTAATACTGGACATAACCCTTATTTAGTACTCTACCATTTGATCTTCCTGGTTACAAAACTTGTGTTTCTGTGTACTGAAAATGAAAATAGGGAAAAAAATCCACTGCTGACTGTCTGCTCAGGAATGGGACTTGAGCAAGAAGAATGCATCAAGTGAAATATGTGTTTTTATAAGTTGAAATTTCTTATTTTTCTGTTTTCTTGCATTGAAATCCAGTAATTTCTACTCTGCATCATTGCTTTTCTGTGTGACAATTGTAGCCATGCTGAGTATTTTTAGTGTTGTGCTAATTGCATCTGACATACAAAAAGAATATTTCTTGTTTGGCATTTATTAAATGTCACTGGTTTTCCAGTCTTGCAACCTGACCCGTCAGCTGGGGCTCCTCTGAACTTGCAACCTGACCCATCACCTCTGAGCTCCTCTGAACTCTTGCAAGGTATTAGGCCAATTACTGCAACCTTCTCAAGATAGGAATCTGCCTCTTCTGCACGTCCAACCACTGTGATACCAAAATAATCCAAGCCTTTGGAAACTATGCTTAGGCTAGGCTTATGAGAAGAGAGGAACCACTTCTGCACTAAGGCATACTTGTTACTGATCAAGCTGAAAAAAATGACTCCTGAAACAATATCTGAAATAGGGAAACATTACTGCTCCACTTTCCTAAAATGTCACATGCAAGTAGGTAGGTTCTTCTGATGACATGATGGTCTTGTTTACAAGGAACAGTTCACCACCACTGTAGAAAAGCAGACTAGCAAGCAGGCATACAAATGTCCCAATGTACAAATCAGCAAGTAAAGCCCCTTTTCTACTCTTGAGAGGTGGAATAGGCAGACATCCACTATTCAGGCCTTCACTGCCATGTTATGATCCTAAAAATAAATGTTTTTCAAGGATAAGTAATGGAGATGTTCAAAAGGCAGAGTATGGGAAAAGTAATGACAGTTTTTGTCTGCACAGGAAGCTAAGTCTTCTCTCCAGGTATGAAAACATATCAGATAAATGCACATTTGACCACTCACAGCTTGAAGTCTCTCTGCTACTCCAATGATGCAGCGGGTAGGAAGAACATCCAAGTCTTGAGCAAAAGTCACAATGTGTTCACATGAAAGTCACTTTTAGAATAAGTTGTATGGATACACAGAATCTCTATCCCACAAACAGATGTTTGGGATCTTGAACAATGATCTGTGGCTCAGCATTCATTCTCATTACATGAGCTTGGAAATCCCAGAGGAACTGGGAGCTGGAAGTTGTCATAAGCTTTGTGGCATGTCCAGTGGAGGCGAAGAGTCTGTACGTTTCTAGTGGCCTCTTACAAAGCTGTGGAAGAGAAAAACAAAATCTAATGCATACAAGAGAGTAGTGGAGAGAGTACATTTTACAAAAACTTTCTAAAAATTTTTCCTCAAGACTAATTGTATGAAGTGGTTAGAAAAGTGTAACAGACTTTAAGATAACTCACCACTTCTCAGAGAAGAATGAGTATGAATTGGCTAAATGTGCTGTGGCTTGAATTGGCTAAATAGTGTAGTGCTCTGTCCTTCACCTGAGTAACCTGGTATAAGCCTGAGCACACTGCATATTGTGTACAGGATGCCCATGGAATAGACCATATATAACTCTATGTGCATAAAAAATGGAAGCCAGATGAAGAACTGCAAAACTTGGCCACAGGTGTCAGGTTCTGATGTGCCTAGCAGAGATGGTCCAGCCCAATATGTGTTTGACTGGCCCCAGAAGTGCAAGGATCTGGAGGTTTTAACAAAGCAAGTTCAGTGCATCAGTCAGACTGAGAATAGTCGCATTGCTGGCCTTTTCTTTATTCTGCCTTTTATTTTAGAGCTGACAAACACAAAAGACTCCTCCATGTCCTTTGCAGGACTCTGACTTGAAAATCACCAGTAAATCTTCCCTGCCATCTGAGGGAGGGGTAAAGAGGGAATGAAGGGATGGATGACATGTCGGTGTGTGAGTGACAAAGTAGCTGGAAATTGCTGTGCTCGGGATTGATTCAAAGTGCTGACTCAAAACTGCGAGGCTGTGTCAGCATTGCCAAACCCAGCAGGACAACACCCCATGGAGGGAACACCCAACCTGACCCACGAGCTGCAGTGCTCACTGTCTTACCCAGCTTGCTTTCCCTCATGGCTAACGGGCTTTTCATAGCCACCAGCTGTTTATCTTGGGGCTTCTAATTGTTGTAATGGTAATACTTAAAATTTGCATTCCAAAACTTACTTTCTCCTTACCTCCTCAATTGTCTAGACAGCTCACACTGGAGGAGAGAAATTTATCCATACTACTGAAACTGCAGCCTGGATTCCTGGCTTTTTATTTTTTAGAACCAGGCAAACACAAAGTACTTGTCCTACTTTCTAGTAAGCTGAAATTCAGCATGTTTAATTATAAATCAAATAATTGACTACAAAGCTATTGTGGTATGGCCTTCCATGCTGTTGATGGTTTTAATTGCAAACTGTTACATGATGTGCTTCAGTAACAAAGAATGAGCCCTGAAGTAGCAGAGGAAATGTCCTACTTTGACTCTATTTTTACAGTCAGGATGCAGGAAATTTTCTGGTGTGTCACTCCTCCCCATGATGGACATGGACAAGCAAACTGTGGGCCACACAAGATGCCAGTGGGGGCTATGCTGTGTTCAGAGGGACAGCCCAGGAGCTTGCTGCAGACTTCTCCTGCTGCCCCCTTCTCAGGAGCCACTCTCAAGAGTCATGTTCCTTCCAATAGCCAAAGAGGAGCTTGCATGGCTCATCCTGGAACTGAGGATGAGACAGACCACGGTGTGTGCACTGAGCACTTTCATCACACCAGATGGCACCCCTGGATGGCAGCCTTGGAGGGGAGTGACTAGAGGGTAAGGCTCACAGCCTCCTCAATGCCCATGGTGTCACTCATCGCATGAGAAGGCAGGTGCTGCTCTCTCCCCTCTCTGGACATAAGGATGCTAATACCCCCACTCCTCTGTTAAAAAAAGCAAGTAAAGTAAAAACTCTTGATGCCAGGGCATGTAAAAGGAGTCCCAGGGGGAGCTGGAGTCTTTCCTTCTCTCAGGCTTTCCAGGGGTGTCAGGCCCAGGGTGGGCACATATTGAATCTTCTGGGAAATGGTGACACCTGCTTCTGCTGGACTAGCCCACCACCCTGGAACAGACTGCCCAGAGGCATTGTGGTTTCTCTGTTCTTAAACACACTCAAAACTGAATGGGACATAACCCTGAGAAACTTCTTCTAATGGGAGTTGCTCTGAGCACAGGACCTCCTAAAGCCCCCTCCACACTGGTCTTTGGGGGGCTTTTACAACCTGGAAAGTTCTTCGCAAAGCAGACAGTAGGGGTGTTCTCCCTGAATTTTGTCTTCAGTGGTGAGAAAGAGACACAAGTTTGGGTCCTTATGCACAACTGTACCAGGCAGCAGCATCTCTGTCAGCTCCTCCAGAGGTCTTGCTTGCTCCTTTCCACTCATCTTACCTATGTATTTCCACCCTCCTCAACAAGCATCCCACCAGGCAGAAAAGTATTATCTGGAGGACGGTTTTGGGAAGGTGCTTCTACAGTATCTTGAGCACACTGAAGTGAGAAAGACAAATGAGATTTTCCCTCAGCAGATTAACACGAACTAGGAATAATGCTCACCTGCACTGGAGTCAGGACACACCACATATTCAGTTGGGCCAACAAGTGCTGATGAGGAAGGGCCATCAGCCCTCCAGGTCCCCAGGAGGATGAGGAGGTTGGGAGGAGGCAGGGACGTGGTCCCTCAGATGTGGCTTGCTCAGACAAAAACATCTCAGAAGTAAAAGGCAGTGCTGGTGGCAGGTGTTTTTTAAAGACAAGGACAGGTCCAATTTCAAGAGATCGGGAGAAGTAAGGAGAGGAGAAAAATTGTGTAGCCAGAGAGGCACAGGACCTACTAAAAGGAGAGACAAACTGCAAATCTCTTTTGTCCTCTCCTGTCCACAACTCTGCTCATCCCTGTGAATCTGTACCTGGAGAGGCCTTCTCAGAAGTAGCTGTAGACTTATTTGCCTTCTTTTTCTTTTTCTTTTCATTCCAGTGAGATGGGAAAGAAAATAATAATAAAAAAAAATTAATGGGAAAAAATAAAGAAAAAAGAGAGAAATGAAACCCTGATGCACCAGTTGCTCACGACCCACTGGCTTGTGCCCAGCCCATCCCTGAGTGGCAATCAGTCCTTTCTGGATAAGTCCTTAGAAAAGAAAGCTTGAAATCTGCCACCAAGACAAACTGAAAATCACTGTCTCCTTCACCCATGGACAGGAAAATCTGGAGCCTTCCTTTGTTGAATGCAGAGACTGAACAGAGCCAATTACCTGCGGTGCCAAATAGTGTTACAGCAAGTCTTTGGGCAGAATAAATATAAAATCCTCCAAGTCAGCTACGACATATTTCAGGCATATTTAGTCATTGAAGCTGAATATCCCCAGCTGTGTTAAACTGTTAAGCTGTTGAGTTTCCATTTGCAAACCACTAACAAAAAGTAAGCTAAAATAGTCTTGCTGTGCCTGCTCTTGCCTAGCATTGCTGAGGAAAATGAAACTTAAAGCCCAGATCATTTCATGTTTCTTGGAAAAACACCCAAGTCCTTCATGTTGGTGATGTGTTCCAGTACCTTCCTGCTAGAAAAGTTTTTTGTTTAGCAGTGTCTACGGACGTGAACCCTTAAACAGGAACAAGTGAGCTGCTATTTTATTGTATTAGAGATTCTCTTTGACCTTACTCTGCTGGGCTACTGATGTGGCTGTGCTGAACAGATCAGCTTTGTGCTCAGGGAATAGTTTTGGTCCTGCATTTCCTTAAGGAGAGAGCACTCTTTTCTTTTCTCTTGCATGCAACAGCAGTTTCTAGGCAGTATTGACTTAAAATCCTCTATTTTTATATGGCTAACTATAGCAGCTAATCATTTATAAAGCTAAATTGTTGAGATTATTGTGAGAACTTGAAGTCCAATCTCCATTATTTTTAACTGAACTGCAGCCTATGCATGCATGAAGACAAAAGCCCAGAGTGTGTCAGAGGGGAATCAACAGGACCAACTAACAGACAAATCTGTGATTTACGGCTAATATAGAGGAGCAGAAATCTCCCTGAGCTTTTGTGTTATTTCAGTGTGAAGTGTTTGTGGGGGAGAGATGTTTTCCCCTCTTTCACCCTCCCTGGTGGACATTGATCTGTGTATACCCTGTGCCAGTGTCTTTCCAGCTGTCACAGGCATGCTGGAGGCAGCTGATCCTCTGCCAGTGAAGACTGATGCATTGGGGTTTTTTTCTTGATGGTTGACTTTTTAGCAAGGTCACCTTATGCTTCTGGGTCCATGTGTGGCAATTCAGGGAGTCTGGATGGCAGCCCGAGCCTGCTTGAACTGTGCTGAAGTAGGGTGGCTCCTGGTGAGGAGAATAAGGAGGAAGAGGAGAAGGAGATGAGGATTCAGGTCTGAGCCCTGCTTTCAGGCTGCAATGGCTTCCTGTCTGCCAGGGCCATGGCAGAGATGCCCAGCTGCAGAGCTCCCTGTCCCCTGGGAAAAGGAGGAACCCATGCTCTGGTGGGGGGTCCAGTCACTGCTGAAGCAAGAGCCATGTGTGGAGAAGTTTGATCCAGTGGAGCAGTGGATTTTCCTTTTCCAGCCATATTTCTCTGAAGCCCCAAGAGCAAGTGATGCTGGCCACGGTGTTGTGTGAAGAAGTATTGCTGTGATAATATAGATATATGTGTATAGGTAATTACCATAACTTTTCTTTATTAATATCTGATTAAAATCCTAAGTAATTTATATGCAAATTAATTGCTTTGATTATTATCCTGACAAATGGCCAGGCTGGCCCTTGGCATGGCAGAGCTGGCTACTGTCCTTGTCAGCTCTGCTGCTTTTGGGCCATCGATACCCCAGAAAATGTTGCTGAAAACTCCTCAGCTGCATCCTAAACTCTCACAAGATGCAAAACGAGCCCATGCCAGTAAGTGGTAGGAGGGACCCAACAGCTCCCTGGCTGGGAGAGCTGGGTGAAACCTCTTCCTTTCCCTCTTGACCCAAAAAACCCATGCATTGCCAGCACAATGTCTGAGGGCCTGCAGACCAGGTCACAAGTGCTGGATGGTTTCTGAAGGATGCTCTTTGCACAGCAACAAGGGAAGAAGCTGGGGACAATTTTCTTTTTCTTACAAACTTCTGCCGGCTAAGTTACCACTTTGGTAATTTTCTCAGCCATGAAAGTGAGTGGGTAGCCCAGCTCCTTCTCAGCTGTGTGCAAAGATAGGGAAAAGTACACAGCTAGAGCCTCATGAAGGCAAAATAAACTAATAGCTACTATTTTTCTTTATATTTGTGGCTAAGGAGTTCAAGGTAAGCTACTGAGTAGATGGATTTAGTTTTGATAGCTGAAAACACAAATACTCATCAATATTTTTCAGAGTGAAAAAAAGGTTTTGAATGACAGATTATATCTTTCCAGGCCCTTCCTGGTGACAGCTGGAGGGAGTTGATTCTAGAGAATGAGGCAAGACTGTGATGGTTGTTGCCATCTTTTTGCAATGCCTGGAGATTATCAAAAGGCATTAATTCCCATTGTCTGTAAGGCAGACTACACCATCCCTACATATCTCAACAACAGAGTGGTGAACCACTGGTTTCCAGCCAAAAGCACTTGAAAACTGCTGGGGCCACGTCCTGTGCAGTGCTCTCCTGCAGGGGTGCAGTGGCAGGGACAATATGAAGGGTCTTGGTGCTTGGATGGTGGTGTGAACAGCAGGTTGGAGACCTGAGAACTGTTTTACAGTGCAGCCAGCAGTCTGTAATGGACTCACTCCTAACTAGAGTCCCATGGGATTGGCATAGGAGGGCACTGTGCTCCTGAGGGCAGCAGGGCCTGTGAAGGACCCTTTCTTACACATCCAAGCTAGGAATCCTTTTGTGCCTTGTGGGGACTGAATCACCTCATGGATGGGAATGGGGCATCTGTGGTTGGTCTGGGCAGAGACTGCAAAAACTTTTCTTCAGTGGGGCATTGTCATGCTATCTCCACCACCTGAATGTCTGGTTTTATGGCTTGAGTTGGACCGGATTTCTGAGATGTCCATGTCTCTGGGTTGGATCTAACCCTCGTGGCATGCTGGGAAGCTGTGGGAAACCAAGGGAGGAGCACGGTCCTGCATCAGGCCAGCATGGCTTTTGCCTGGTGCTCAATCACTGCAAAAGCTCTTTCTCCTCGTCACTGTGGTGCTCCTTCAGCCTCAGGTTGACATGTCAGTGGCTGAGGATACACCATCAACTTAAACAAGCTTGCTGGGTTGTATCAGAGCTTAAAATGGAAGATTCATTAGCTTTTAAGAGCACAACTCACTAATGGAAGTGCACAGGGGTTCATGGCTGTGCTTGTGATAATAAATTTTCCATCAAAGTAAGAGTTTATCATTCTCTCTGAGGACAAACAGAATTGGGCTTTGACTGTAGCAGCTTCAGGCATAAAAAAATGACTTGTCTATTTTTCCAAGGCCTGTCAGTAGTTCTAACAAAAATGTTTCTCTTCCCACAAACTTCAAGACGTTACAGCTAGAGTAATAATCCTATTAAGGGCTTGCTTGTTTTGCTATTTAGTGTAATAACTTTTTTTTAAAAAGGAAAACTTTCTTGCATTTTAAAATGAAAACATAATGGTAGGAAGTAGCAACCAGAAATATAAACTACACCAAATCACACTGCAGAAAACCCACATTAAATATTGTAGTAAATGGACTTGGCTATTCAAAAATTCTTTCATATACTGGAGCATTTTCTGTGAAAACCCCCTGCTGGGCTCTTAAAAGCAAATCTACAGAATTTCTGAGTGTTTGGACTTGCTTCAAATTGTGCTATTGAGATAAAAATGCTTGAAAAAAATAAAACCACTACTATTTTATCTTATGCTGATAATATGATCTAATTTGATTTACCATTTTTTACCATTTTTTTACCATTGACTGCATAAAGTGAATTAGACTGCCTAAAAGGGACATGAAAATCAATCATTGGAAATAACTGAAGCAGGTAGTCCTTAAGGAAATAATGTCTTAATTCCCTACGCACTTCCCTGGGAAGGAAACACAATAGTACTTTGTGAGGGCTGAGCTGGTGAATAGAAACATCCTTTTTTTTTNTTTTTTTTTTTTTTCCCCTCCACATGGGCACTGAACTGGGAAGTTCCTGCATAAAACTGCAGCACCAAACTTGAGAGCAGCTTGGGAAGACTGTTTTCAGAGCTGAGCTGCTTGATTTCCCATCTGTTACCAAGGTCAGAGCTGTTCCTGGGACCTACATGGCAGTTTTGGAGTTACATTGAATAAATATTTCAAAAAGGTTTTACATGGAAATATATGAGAAAATATACCTTCCCTTCTAAGATGTTTGGCAGTGTATTAAACACTTTCCACTGTCTCAGGAAAGCCCAGCAAGCACACACAACTCAGTGCATATAGTTTGTCAAAGTCTAATGGACTCTTTAGTGGAAATTCTCTGTGGCTTTGTGGGGATTAGGCTAGCAACCACATTTGTGCTTCAAGCTGAAATGAATCAGTCTCCATAGGTGACCTGACTTCCAGAGTGTTTTCCTGTCAAAATTAGTCTCAAAAGTAATTTGTTATCTGTTGCCTTCCTTCCACTCACCTCCCTCTCCCATGTGCATATGTGTACCTTTGGTAGATCTATCCAGGTCTTTCAGGAATTTCACAAAGTTGAGAAGCAGGGGACCACCTGTCAGGAAGAATATTTCCTATGGGGACTTCTCTCCACTGGACAAACACCCTCCTGGTCACTTCTGGTTTGCACAGCTCTACTACCTCCCCCAGGAAAAAAAAAGGAAAAAAAAATATTTTCTATAAAAGGAAAAAACCCTATTGTTCTTTATGTGAAAGGAGGGAACTCAAGCACAAAGCACCAATCTTGTAGAAATTATTAATTTTCCTCAGCAGTAGAGAGCTACATTTTCACTGTAAATTTTAGAAGAAAACTCAGACAATCTATGTAGGCAGAGATAAATCTTCCACTTGCTTCTAATACACCTGACAGCACCCACACTGCAGCTTCACATGCAGCACACATCCCCCCACCCCCTTGTTTGCTGGAAACTTGGTCCTTGTGTGGGTGCACTTGCTGAAACTCTCCTAATGCTGTTGACATCCATGTTTCTCTGGTTGTCCTGTCTGTCACCAGAGCTGCACTGGTGCTAGGCAGAAAGACAGCAGCTTCAGGGAAAGCTTCCACGTGCAGCATCTTCCTGATGTGGGACAGGTCTGAGATGGGTCAGGAGTTTTTTATTACTATGGTTTTTTGTCTGCACCACTCACCCTTATGGTTTGTTTCTTTGGGCAGAAACACTTGGTAAGGAGTTGCATTGCAGATGGGGGGCTGATGTATTGAATGCATGTTCTCCAGATGTTTTACTTCCTCATGGAGGCAATGGGACATCATTATTTTCACTTTCCATGGCTGGCCTTGGGTAAATCCCATGGTATTAGCAGGAGAGGTGTGAAGGCACACATGCATCTGTGATGCCAGGATGGGTGAATACATGCTCCTGCAGAATTGTGATGTCAATGAACTATTGCTTTTAACTGACTAAACAGCAAGCTGCAGCTGCAGATAGCAGCAGGATGAAGGGCAAGAACCAAAGTGGCTTCTGTGCAACAACCTGTCTCTTGACCATCCCTTCTCTGAGGTGAATCACAAGGTGTTTGTCTTTCCAAGGAGCAAAGTCTTCCTGTATCAAGACATAATGTTCAAAGAGAAACAAACAAACACTGTAGAGCTAAGTACTCCTAAATATTCCCCCATACTGCAAGGAGCAGAAGAGGTGTCAGAAAGTTTAATGACTATATCTTACGACAGTCTTTCATCCTGGTACTTGTTTATGTGTTTGTTCCTACCCCAAAAACAGTGGAACAGCTTCTTCTCCATTTTCAGGACAAGCTCCATATCACAGAACAGAGCTGCAGAGTGTCTGTGTAATCTTTCTCATATGCTCATGGCTTCAGAATGCGACGTGCCTGTTTCAAAGCTGTGCAGCAGCACCTACCACTGCAGAAGCAGCAGGATGCTGTGGCAGACATAGTCTCTTCCTCCTGCTCCACTTGAAAGGGATTTTAGGTGGGTAAGACTGAGGAACTTCCTATAAATCACTTCTAGGGTTTCATTTGCTGTAGTGCGGGTCTCTCTGCTTCCCACTCTTGTCATTCCAACTCCCTTTGATCTGTGTGGTCTGACCCAAATCTCCAAACCACAGAACAAATTTTGGGAGAGCACAAGTTGCTGGCTTTTCTGCATGTCTCCAGAATCCCTTTTTTGTGCACTTTTGTGGTTTGATTCAGTGCTGTACTCAAGCCTCATTTGTACTTCTCATCAATATAACCACGTTTCCTGCTTCCCTTTTCTCTACACTCTCTAAGAGCAATCATCTCATTTTATGAATGCTGATTAAGTCTTGCCCAAACTGGTCTGGAAAAGACTGCAGAGCAGAGGTGCCCTTGAATTAGTGGAGGACATGAATGACTGAGGAGCAAGCTTTTGAAAAGACTGAGAGCTTTTCCTTCGGCTTCCAGAGGGCTGGTGTCCATCACCTTCTCAAAAAGCCGCATAAAACTTCAAAGTACTCAAGCACACAAACGCACTGAAGACCCCTAGCTCTAAGACATGTCACAGGAAATATTACACTCTACATGCCATACATTTTCAGGCTACTTTTGAAAGGGTTGTGAGAGATGGTCCTGCCCAGCACATTTCAGAGTTTCTCACACGTGTCTCCACTCAGTCTGGTTGGGGCTTTTTGTACCCCTCAGGCAAACGCAGTTCCAACTGGGCAGCTGGTGTGGTTCAGAGCATCTTGGTGGCTTACCACAGATCTGAATCTTTCTCTGCCCAACAGCAGCATCAGCTTGTACCTAAGCTGTTCACAACAGATGTTTGCCTAAGCTCTTATTCAAAAACAAACAAAATTGATAGACATGTAACAGTTTCCTCAGCCAATCTATCTAGTGCTTAATCATCCTTATTATTAGAATTTTTTTCATGTTCATCCTGAATCTCTTTTTCAATTATCAGAGTCCATTATTTCCCATCTTCTCATCGAAATTATTCCCCCATATTTGCAAATATCTTGGATGTATTTAAAGATGCTTATTATCGCCCTTCAGTTTTGTCTTTTCTAGACTAAACAACATCATTTCCTTCAGTCTTACTTCATAAGTTGTATTTTCTAGATCTCTAATTGATTTTGCTACTTTGAAGAACTGTACTTGGGACATACTTCTTTGTCATCCCCTTAAAAAAAAATTAAGATGTGCTTAGAACTGAATGAAATACCCTAGGCAGGACTTTGGCAGCACTAAATTGACAAGAGGTATGTCAGACAGTTTATAAGTGGTGATCCTGATGCTGTACCCCAGTACAATGCTTTCAGCTTCTGCAATAGCAGAACATTGTTGGTTTCTCATGCCACAGTTACCCCTAAATCCTTCTCTGCTTTTTGGTGCTCTGTTCTGGTGTTTTATATGAGTCCTGTATTCATATATAAGCAACTTGTTATCTGAGTGACTGCAGGACAAATGGAGAATTTTGCATGAATGGCATTGCACCTCATCTTTTTTCTGACTGCTGCAGACCCTTCAAAGTCTGTCCTTAATCCTCAGCTCGAATTCAAAGGTTTTGTGATTTGATAGGTGGTGACTCCGTTCTCCCAGCACGAGGCAAAGTGGTTGCAGTACATCAACTTCTAAACCTCTTCTGCCAATAATCTGTGGTCTCGTTTCCATACACTCCCCATGCTGCTGCCTCTTGCCGTGGGGGCTCGGCTCTTTGGAGCAAGAACCAGCCTTATGTTCTCTCTTTACACAGTGCCTGGCGTGGCGGCGTCTTGATCCATGATTAAGAATCCTAAATATAATGACAGTAAAAATAATACTGTGTCTCTAACTGAGAAGATCCAGCTTGTGGCAAAATGGGAAAAGGAGAGGAGTTT
Organism: Leptocoma aspasia; assembly: GCA_013399835.1. Taxonomy (NCBI): domain Eukaryota; kingdom Metazoa; phylum Chordata; class Aves; order Passeriformes; family Nectariniidae; genus Leptocoma; species Leptocoma aspasia. The sequence goes on along the minus strand of VXAX01007071.1, from coordinate 1,209,570 downwards.
ATGGGTGCATTAAACTTTCCTTTGTAGATCTAAAAAATGTAATGAAAGGCAGCTTTTAAAATTGAACGGCTATTTCTTTAGGAAATTACTCTTTTGCTGAGGAGAATGGTACATTCCTCTCTGTAAAAATGTCACATTTTCACCTGGGGCATATTCATGAAAATTAAAACTTTGCTTCTTGTTGTAAATCTTTGTAAATTTCCATGAATTTGCCCCAGGTGAAAATGTGACATTTTTACAGACAAGAATGCTCCAGTTTTGCTGAGAGAGGCAAGAAGGCCTTTCTGTTAAAAAAAATGGCAACAGCAGCTTCTGCTTGTGAAAAATATCTATCCCTTTTACTGAAAAACAAGAAAAGGAAAATGGAGTTGAGCTGTTGCAAAGCAGTGTTTTCTATTCCCCACCTTCTGATCTGCTTTTATGACTAACTGCTGTGCTCAAAGGCAGAGAATGAAATTTAACCATGCATCGAATACACAAATGCACTTCAGAAAAAAAGACTTCATTTTCTGTTGAGAACTGGTAACTTTGCAATTAAAGTGTCATCTTTCTGGCACTAATGTTGTTATATATCAATGGTTATCATGAATCAGCTACTACAACTCTCATTCATTCAAAACCTCCGCTAAAATTGATGCAAGATACAACCATAAAAGAATCTATCAAATAATGTAATTTCATAATTAAGAGAAGAAGAAAATGAAAGTCTAGTGCATTCTCTAAGTTTTTTTCCATTTCTATCATTGATTATTCACTCTGTCCCTGACATGGTAGAGGCATCTGAACCTTTGTGGCTAAAGTTGCCAAAGGAGAGGGGACTTATGGGTTTGATTGCACGAGATTGATGATCAGAGAGAACAAAGTGACCTTTGTCAGCCCATTTTCTTGAGTGAGCCACCTATGGGAAAGAATACAAGGGGGTGATCATGGTAACGTGGTAAAGGACAGGCTGCCCCAGGATGTTCTTGGACATACTTTTCTTACAGTCTGGGGCAAGCTAGTTTATGGCCATTAATTAACATATCATAACTGGGGGTGGTTTTCACAGCATCACAGAATAATTTATTTGGAAGGCACCTTTAAAGGTCACTTAGTTCAACCCCTAAGTTTTCATAGGTCTTAGCAAGCCTTTCTAACCTCTAAGAAGCAACACTTATAATCTTGTCCCACAGCAGAACATTTGGATGATTAGTTTGTCAGAGTGAGAGTAAAGATTTGCTTCCAGAGACCCTGGAATGGAGAAGACAGATCCTTTCATGGACCAACAAGTCAAAAGCCACTGAGCACATGTATCTGCTGAGGGGTTTTGCCTGCCCTCTGACGATGTCACCTCACACTCTTTCTCAGGTACCTCCAAATGCTCTTGTAATCCAGGACTGCTCCAGCCTAAAAAAAGTAGAGGTCTAGAGCTGGTTTAAGAAAATTTATTTCAGTTATTTGCTTCCTTCCCACCTCCTGCCCATGTTGTGCCTTTGATGGATGACTTCCTGGAAACCTAGTAAAGTTTTTTAGGTATTTGGAAATAAAAAGGTGCATGTGTGATAACCTTCATGTTATCACCCTGGACTTGCCTTGGCAGGTGCAGAGCAGAAAGGTTAGTCTGCCAAACCTGCTCAGAGGTGGCAAGTGTGGCTTCATGATGGAAGAAGAAACCAGTGGGGAAGATCTCTTCTCCTTTGAAAGGGCTGTGCAATGAAACCACTGCAGAAGAGAGGCAAACTTGCAGAGATATGGCTAATATAGGGGACCGAGAGCAAAGCAACCTGGAGAAGTCCCTGGAAAGGGGAATTATAGAAAAATAATAGGAAAGACAATGTTGGACTGCTTGTTCAACACAGGAGCAAGCAGGCCCATGCATTTGCTAATAACTTTCCACCAACTTGATCAAGGGTGGGAAACTCTTTCCTCTCATTCACACATCAGAGCTCACAGCTCCTGGGGAGCCTGTGCTATCCAAGCACTGGCTGATTTGGGAGCTACTGCATGCAAGCCAGCCACTCTCCCTCCTTGATGGGCTGCTGTGCAAGCACTGTGTAACACAGGGTCGGACCTGGAACAAAAAGTGAAAGGGGACATTTCTGCAGCTTTTAGCTGGCACTTGACCTTTTCATACCGTAGCTGGAACATCAGAAAGCCAGAAGGGGGTTATTTGCTGCCTGAAGTCTGGTCAATCTACTGTGAAGCTTCTGCTTGCTGTGTGTGCCTGTGAGTTTAGCAGCAGTCCCTGTGTGTCTGAGGTCTTGTTATTGTGCACTCAGTTGTAAGGAAATGAGAAGCTAAAGCTAATGCAAAAAAAATGGTCACTGAAGCATAAAAAGGAAAAATAATCCCAGACAGCAACCTCTACACCCCAGAGAAGTGGCACCCTATGTTCCCAAACTGGCAAAGTCCTTTAAGCTTTATTAAAACTGATATTTGAATTGGCAAGTAAGTTCACTTTTACTCAGTGCAAGCCCATAAAAAGTATCAGTCTAAAAATATTCTCTACAATGGAGTTTTCCCCTCACTCTAAGAACTGTAAACACAATAATTACTTGTGGTGCCAGGGAATGGGACTCCCATTAACCCCTCCTCACTGGTTAAACAGCTCTGGCAGCACAGAGCACACAGGGCATCCCCGATAGCTCCCACATGCAACTATGGCTGTAAGGGTCATACAAGGTTGTGAAGCCAGTGGAGTTACATCTACAAAAGTAGTTCCTCTTGGCTTAGCAGGGATTCTTCATGGCTCAAATAAGAGAAGTCATCAGCGCTGGAAGTTTTGTGCTTCCACATCATTGCTGTTGGTGATCGCTGTCTGGCCCTAAGGGGTGGAAGCCAGCAATTTCCCTCCCAGCCCAAATTGCTGACCTCTGATACCCAAATGGAGACATGTGATGGATTGTGCACTCAGTTGTAAGGAAATGAGAAGCAACTCGGTGCTTTCTGTGAACATTTCCTGAACTGACCATGGTGGCAGGACAATAAGAAAAGCTCAGTTCAGACCACAGCAATTAGAGTTAACTATATTTTTCTCACTGATCATTGGCTTTATGCACAGGTCCCAAAAGGGATTTTTGTGCTGACCTCCAAATCAAACTAAGAGAAATCAATAGCATTTAAGTGTCAAAAAGATAATTAGATCCTTTTGAGGATGTAGACACGAGTTTCCAAGCCAGCAACTTATTTCATGTTCACCGGTGGCTAAAACAAGCCGGTAGGTCTGGAAATCCCTGAGAGTGAAAAATTTACAGCCCATAGCTGTGGCATTCCCATAGGAACAAAGGGAGCAGCAAGGCAAGTTTCAGCGTTTTCAGTGCTGTGTTGCCTTGCTGGGACTGGAGAATGAGCTGATAAGATACACAAGCCTTGTTTGTGCTGAGATAGCCACCACCCCTCTCCTGGCTTGAGGAGCTGCATCACTCGTCTGTTACAGTTCCTGATTTCCCTACTGCAGATGGATGTGGCCATGGAGAAAAATGCAGTATTATTTTACTTAAACGGCCTAAACTTCCCAGTACCAGTTGCCCTAGGAGTCTTTACAATTAATCTTACAACACAAGAATGGTGACCACCCAGCAGTCTAACAGATAAATCTGTTAGCCAGCATGCATGCTCAGCCTGACAACAACAGTAAATAAATGCTAGTAAGTGATCTTTGGCAATAAATCAAAGCTTTAAAAAAAAAAAAAAAAAAGAAGCCCAAACAAGCCAAACCACAAACCTAACCCCAAACCCCAATCCAACAGCTTTTTCCCCTTTGCTTCTGTAATATGCCCCCAGCCTCTCCAGAAAACTAGCTCTAGCAAATGGCTTCCACAGTGTATCTCTGCAGGGTTGTTGAGCCTGACTTATTTTGAAGTGGGGGAGTGGCATTTAAGGAAAGTAGCGTGTCTTTTGGCAGAAATTACAGTAACACTCCCCAGGATCCAAACCAACCCAATGGGACACCTTGCTCCTGTGAGGTTTCCCCAGCTCCACAGAGACCAGCTCAGGGGCTTTCTTGGGGGTCACAGTAGCTTCCTTGTCCCTTTCTGCATAGAAGAAAACCACTTGCCCTTGGCCTTGGCCTCAGCCATGAGCTGGGTTGGAAATCTGGGTGGGATTTGCTGTTATCACAGTGTTGTCTTTGGCAGTCCGATATACCCTGCAAGGATTGATGGCTCTCCCTATTGATTTGGCACCAGATCCCTCCTCTCAACTGTGGCCATGTACGTCCTCTGGGGGAAATGGGCTTGGGTCCAGTAGTAAATTCATCGAGTAAAACATGAGATATATGTAACATTTTGTTATCATAATTATTTTTAAAGAATTTATTTACCTGGAAAGACTTAGCTCATGCTCAGCATCTGGTTGTCAGTCGGCCCCTGTATTTTTATCTTTTTTTTAGCCCAGTTTTCCAGCTGAGTAGACAGAGGAACAAACCAAGACCAAACGATTTGCCAAAGGTCACACAGAGAATCACTGGCTCACACAGGATTTATAGGGAGATTTGCCCTAGCTTCAGTCAGCAGTTATTGTTGTCTCTGTTTGGGTTTGCTCTGACACCAGGGGTTCCTAATTCAGCTTTGCCAGTTCATAATACTTTCTCATGAGTCTATTAATATTTGCTGTTTCTTAGAAAGCTGGCTAATTGTTCAATGATTTCAAACTTGGCTTGTATGAATTAAGCTTCTAGTTGTGGCGACAGCAGAGCAAAAAATAGTTTTGGACAAAAGCAGATTGGTGTATCTTCTCCATGCTTAGAAACTGGAATAGAAGTTTTTATTCTTTTAAAACCTCATCATTTTTTACCCTGACTCCTGAGCTTTGGAAAATAGCCTCATAGCTTGTGACTGCTTGGATCTCTCTTGCTGTTGAGTTCCTCATATTTCAGAGTTTTCCTGTCTCTTGTATCCCCAGTGGTGTGAATTGCTTTCTCCACCTTCTTGACACCTAATTCAAGGATGTTGTTTTATTTTTCTTCTATAATTATTCTCCAGTTTTGAAACGTACTTGATATTTAAAAAAATAGAGGAAAGGACATTCTGCTTTCAGGTTTGTATTAGTTTCTTTCTACTCAAAGAGCTCCATATTTCTTTCACTCACAGATTTTCAGAAAAGCCTCAACCCCAGACAAAGCTGTCATGATATTCAGGGGTAATAAGTACTTGCTAATCCTTTGCTGTCTCTGAAATATAGAGCTGCTCAGAACTTCTGAAAGTGAGACAGTGAGCACGGTGCATAGGACTGGGCTTAAAAATAAAGCAGCAAGCCAAGCAGCTTCAGCTATCAGTATGATGGAGATCCTCATGCAAAGACATACATTTTTGACAAAGATAAGGTGATAGAGTTTAAATTGAACATCACCAACAACAGCTATTTTTGGTTTTAATCAGGACTGCACTGAGTTATGTATAGATCTTGGCTCAATGTCTATGCACAATATACCAGGAGGCCTGAAACTGTTTGTCCATTGCATAACAACCTTCCATCCCCCTTCTTACACGTAAGTAGACCTTAACATCCCTGCAGTGTTAACTGCCTAGTACTGCATGTAATTATATACAGAGAATTATCCCTATACTATGATTAGCCAACTGCATTCATATGTGTGTGAATTACTCTTTGTGCTGACACAGTGAAAGGCTGGAGGCCGCTTTTGGAGAGGAATGTGCTTGTGTGGTCCTCCAGGAGTACCCCGCGAATGGGAACCGTATTTGCATCTTTTCTGTCTTAAGCAGGGGGAGCACCTGGAGCTAGAGACGGGCACTGCATATGTGCCTTGGGAGCACCGAAGGTGCTGTGATGGTCCTCTCATTTGAATTTTAATTCTTGAGGCTGTTTGTTAATGTGGGAAATGTAATTGCAACCAAAACGAAGCTCTTGCATCTGATAGCCACAATGACTCTGCAAGAGAGGCTGTGGTGAAACTGAGGGGTTGTGTCTGGTAGAAAAGATGCTGCTGGGTTTGCATCTGGTGGAGCTTTATAACTCCAGGTTGTTCTGTATGAACAAGCCTGAGGAACCAAGCCCATCTTCATGAACGTGCTGAAAGTCTGCAATAATTTTAAGCAAGTTGCATGGCTAAATAAAGTTTCTCTAATAAGTATTTTTTTCCCGTGTCTCTTCCTTTACAGGGCAGTAAGGCTAGTTAAAGGTTATTAAAATATTAAGTATAATTTTCTGCTGTATTTAACTCTTCCGAAAGAAAGTGCAGGATATGGCATGCAATGTGAAATATAAATACATGTATTGCAGGGCAAGCAGCTTCTCTTAGGAGATGGTGATCCCTCAATTATGTGCCTGAGGGATATGTCTTTGAATTAAAAGCTCTTTTTTTTTCTTCTCTTTTTGGTCCACCCTTGCTAATTAGCAGACTAATCACCAGCAGCCAGATATTACAGGCTGGAGCAGAAAAAAGGAAGTTTGTAGGCTTCAGACATATCAGCCAGATCTGTGTAACTTTGTTGGTTTGGAAAAAATTCAGATGCAAGAAAGGTGCTGAGCATACAAACACTGATCTGTATCTATTGATGAATGCTATAGTGTCACAGGCATACGACAGAGCAGCCAAAACAAATAAATGCTCCTGGAATGAAAGCATTCCTTGTGGGACAGCTCACTTACAGCACTCCCATGTGGTTCTGTCCAAGGAGGCTTATCACAACACCAACCACAGCTGACTGGTCTTATGGGGCAGGCAAGAAATCCTGGGCACCTCCATCAGTGATGCTGGCATGAGCCCAGCTGTGCCAGTGCCCATAGCTGTGCAGCATGAGGGGTGTCTTGAGTTTCTTGCAGGAGCCACAGTCATGGTTCTTCAGCAAGGTCAGCAGCCCCTGCCTCTTTAATCTGCCACAATACAACATGCCTGCCTCCCTTCATCCTGCTTTTCTGCATTCAGCGTGGGGGCACCACAGCAGAGCAGGACTCCTTGCAGCCAAGGGGGTGCATTAGTGCTGCCTCATTTTGCAGCTCTCGGCCACCATCTCTGGCCACTTCTTCCTCACCTTTTGGACACTGGTTCTGACTGGTTCTGACACTGCTCTAAGGATAAATTATCCACAACTAAGTTGATAGTGTAAATAATAGCTTGCAGTGAAAAAAAAAAGAGAAAGTATTGAGTGTTCTGGAAATATGAATGAATTAAATCAGTATGAAAAGCAGTCCTGTAAAGTAATATGATTTACATTATTCATATGAATATTCTTATGTTCATTTACTTTCTCTTTGAAGAGGCATGGTGTTTCCCTAAGACTTTCCTACATACGTGGTGAGAAAAGAAACAGGTGATTTTGTAGAGTGAATTTAATGTTGTCCTTGTCTGCATTAGTTCTGTGCAGAGACTTCAAAAGTGCACTAAAAATGCAAGAAGAGTTAGTCTTTTGCAAACTTTGATGAGTCAGTATTTCACCAAGAACAAGTCAACCTCTTCATTTTTACACATTATACACTGCAGGGAAATGGGTGTCTCCGGTGTTAGATCCAGTGTACAATGCAGTTCTCTCATGAGTGAAAGAACAAGCACATTTCTGTTCATGCTTTTACCATGAACTCCTATAGACAATACTCTTGCAGGCAAAAATGCTTTGGAGAGCACCTACCTTCCTGTGTGCTCCCTGTCACACTGGGAGCTCAGTCTTCTCCTCCCTCCAGTCCTTGGAGAGACCAAAATAGAAGCATACCACTGAGACAGTCTTCTCCCTCTGTAACTACCACTGAATGACAGAGGGACTTTTGGAACAGGTGTGGTTTTGTACAAGTTTAATGCATTTTAAATAGGAGTGTTTTTAAACATTTTTTTGATTTGTGATCCCTGGATAATGTGACTAGTGGAGATATAAGCCCATATGTGGCCAACAGACATTTATTTAGAAACAGGCTTGTTTTTCTCAATTGCTTTTCCTGGTCCATGGAAGTCCGATAGTGACAAGAACAGTGAAAATGTGAAGGAGGTGTTTGTTGTTGCAGTTGTGATAGACAGCATGAGGTAGTGCTGTTCTGTGTTATCTTTTTCACTTATTTGTTTAGGGTCTAACTCAGCTAGCATGTGTTGTTACATTCCATATTTTTTTATTAGGGCTTTTGCTCCAAAAAAGACAGTGGGTCTTGTTGCAGCAGTTTTATTAGTTGCAAAAGTTTGCTTCCTCTCATGGCCCATCAGAGACAGCTTTTCAGGGAAAATTGCTCCCAGGGAACTACTGCAGATGTGAGGCAAGGCACTGGGAAGGAAGGCATTGCTTGCACACTATCTGAGCACCCGTCTTCCCAGGTGGAATTCTTCAATTGCAGAGAAAATCCACATTACCTCTGCATTACATCTGAGGAGGTCACCATCAAGTCCTCAGAGGGCTGCATAGCATAGAAGAAGTTCTGGGTCAGGAACTGAACTCAGTAATCCTTGTGGGTTCCTTACAACTCAGGATATTCTGTGATTCTATGCCTCTATGAGAACATAAGCAAAATGCCAGGGATAAGGATGGTGATACTTGGAGAGCAATCATACAGGGGGAAAAAGTGCATCTCAACAAACATTTAGAAAAGTAAAGTCTGCCTGAGTACTGTTACCGGACTTTGCCTTGGACCCACTGCTGGTTTTCACTGCCGTGCGGAGCTCCTACACCTCTGGCTGACTCCCATCTAGGAGCTTCAATCTGCTGGAAAAGAAGAGCTCCCTAATGCCCAGCTGAGGTAGCAGTTCAAAGCTGATTGCCTGCCATCCAAATGTAAAACAGTTACTAAGTTTCATATCTAGAATTTTCTATTAGCCTTTGGCCATTTTATCCCATTCATTAAAACAAACGCAGTGTGTCACTGACCTCAGTTAGACCCACAGTGAGATGTGGCCTGAGCTTACACAGTAAGTAGAAGCAATGCCATTCATTCATAAGGTTTCAGCTGCATTCTTCATTCCAGGAATAAGCATAGCCACAACAACCACAATATCTTATAAACCAGTATCCTTGCCAACTATATTTCCACCCTATTGCTTTAGACAAACTGGGCAAATTCACTGACAGCAGTTATACACACAAATATTAAAGGCAGGAGACTGGGAAGTACCCTCTGGCATCCTAAATATACAAACTGTGGATGCTGGAAGTATGAAAGTGAGTAGGTTTGTATGATTTTCTGACTCATATTTCTTATCACTGTCACTGTTAGAGGCAACACTGGGATGGGTGAGTGGTAGGGTACTGAGTTTTGCATATGCTCTCATTTCTTTCCTTTCTCCTTTACATTTGCTGGGATTTCCAAGGTGCAGCTAACAGACCTAGGGCAGCTCTGTGCAGGGATACCCAAAGGAGCTAAGGACTTGTCCCTCCTGTACCTGAGGCAGTAAGTGTGTCAAGTGCTCCTGAAGCCCACAACTGTAGAATAAATATTTTGTATTTTCTTGGAGGGAGTGTAAGCCTGTCATGTCGCCAGATACCAAAGAGTTTTTCTCTGCTCAAAACCAGGATAAAGCTGCAGAAACAGGAAACTGCTGCTCCAGAAAAATAAAAAGTTTTTCACTGACAATCCTGTGTCTAACATCACCATGCCAGAAACAATGTTCTTCCCAAGTCATTGTTTCTTTAATTCCTCAGGGTCAGTTCTCTGAAAAATTTCTCTGTGCTGTGACTCCACTTTCAGCAGCCCATAACTTACCTCTCCAACTAATCTGCTGTCCCACTACTGGAAGTGCCTGCAAAACTCACAAAAGATCTAGTCATCCAAGGAAGACTTTTCTGCAGAAAACCAAGCCCATCCTGTTTATCTTCAAGCTGGCAACTGAGAAGTGTGAGCACTTTCATGATCCTGTTCCCCAGTAGGATCTGCTCCTCCCTGCAGATTTTGACCCTTGGCCGAAGAGCTGCTTCCTCTTGCTATTCAGCTGTAAAAGCAGGCAAAAGCAATCCCTGCCCACCTACCTAGAAGTTTCCCTCTGTGAACCCAGATTAAAGAAAACCCTCACTTTCCAATCCTTTCTGACATAACCCAATACAGAGTGTGACCAAAGCTGGAAGGTTTCCCACTCCAGCAATTCAGCAATCATTCAAGAATTAATTAGGCAATAAAGTAGAGGAGATTCAGCTCATTTGATCTAACAGTTTGCCAAGGAATGGTGGCTATGTCTCCATCTGATATACATACCTTGTAACTCAAGTACTGATTCCATACAGTCTCCAAAAATACATTAAAACCAGCTGTGAAATACAGTGCTGCCATAAACTAAATTAAAGAGAAAACTCTTTTGAAACCTTAGCCTAGAAAAGCATTAAGAGATCATCAGGTCTGCATGAAATAAGACTATTTATGTGAACTGTCAGAACCATAAGCTGTATATAATCAGAAATCAAGAAGCTAGGACAGTCAGAGGCATCTCTGAGTTGCCCATTTTTTGATGAGAACAGATGGAGAAATGCCCATTGTCTGACTGGAGAATGAGATCACCACTAAAATTACTAAGGACAGAAGTTTTAGGGGAAGTTCAGTCAACCTACTGGTGTAATCCCCTGACCTCACTGTAATAATTCCTTGCAAGAACAATACTCTTTCAAAAGGGTGTTCAGAGATTTCCTCCAGTATAAGACAGACCCTTAACAGTGAAAATTGTTGTTGCTGTATTAATGACAGCAGCTAAAAGGCTTTTTTTGACACTGTCCAGTTCCTACCACTTGAAACAACTATGCACTTGCCAGGGCAGAGACTTCTTCTGACTTCAGCATCACAAAGTCAGGCCTACGAGTCATGCCTATGCACCAGATTTGAGGGAGATAAAATATACCGGACAGTATGCCACTTTCTTTTATTCCCCTCAAGCAGCTTCTCACAGATGCAAGCATTTCTACCTCCTGCTGTGTCCCAAACCCTGGCGTAGCTTGGGTCTGCTGCTTCTCACATATTTCCTTCCATTTGACATTTCTGCCAGGTAGCACTTTCCAAAGATGGTTTTTTCCCACATCCTACCTCCAGGAGGCAGGATTTGGGAGAGGACATCCAGCCATTTTTCACTTCCTGAGCTGCTAGTTTTGCCAATCATACTTCATGATATTACTTGCAAATAGTACTACTGTAAACCAGTAACCCTTAGAAATTCCTCAGGAAAGTGACAAGAATTAGTAGGCTGCAGACCAGTAACTGGAGATGTTGCTCAGTGTGACACATTTCACCAGCACAGCAACTGACCTCAGTTATGCAGTTCTTAACTTCTACCCTAAGAACAGTGGCATGGAAAGTTTTATTATGTTTGGAAGGATTTCATGGTCTCAAGAATGCATTGTGCACTGGCAGAAGAGGAGACTCTCCATCTGTATGTTTGAAGATGTTTAGTACAAATGATGAATAACTTCTTAGGGCTGAGATGAATCAACAATGTACATTTATTATCTGGTTTATATTTCCAGGTTGCTCAGCTTCTTTGTGAGACTACAAGGAAATGTTAACAAATTAATTGCATCCACTGCTAAAAGGGATCATAAGAAGTGTTCTCAATCATCTGCCTTACACAGATATTGTGCGTGGGAGGTTATGCTGTTTACTACCAGCTATTGCCTGTATTAGCATAACACCTATAAACCTCAGAAATAGAACAGGCTCCATTTCAGGGACACCAGCAACACATTAAAAAAGACAGTCACAGTTTCAAAAACTGTTCTGAGGTACAGATCCCTGAAGACACCTTAAAGGAAAAATCAACATAACACAGCTGTTTTCATCTCTAAAACTTTCACCTTTTCTTTCTAGGTGAAACTATGACTCAGAAGCTTTTTGTTACTTATCTGCTGTCTTTTCAAGTTTTATCTACAAGTCCTTAGATAAAGTTAAGCCTAAAACTGAATATGTATCTTTTTATTTCAACTCCAATTGTGTTGCTGATGTGATGGTGTTAACTTGATAATATTGCAACATAAGGTACATCAGATGTACTGGAATCTGTGTCCTTCTAACTACCCTAGAACAAGATAAGCTTCAAGGGCAGGAATTTTTCCAGAAGATCTTGAATACAGACAGCAGATTTACAGATAATATTCCAGTGAGGTATAAAGCACACCAAATGTGGTGTACTGTACTGTGAGGCAGCTCTGTCAAGTTGGAACACATAACGCAATCAGTACCTTTAAAAAAAGTAAACAAAGCAGATTTTTGTCAAGAGACAACCTTACTATAAAGGCCTTATTCGTTCTCCAGCCAGGTAGTGTGAGCATTCAGGGTTTGGGTACTGCTGCTAATGGGACTGGGTTAGTACTTCACCTGGAGTGGCTTTCCACCTTGTAATTCACAAACCCGTGAAAGCCTATTGGCTACTTCCAGATGGAAGAGAAACATCAATGTGATCCCACCAGATCTCTGGTGGTCCTCAAATCCAGCTGAAAATGGTTTAGTAGCTCTGTTTCTCCCCTTCTTCCCATCTGCAAAAAAAAGCTAGATGTTCCTGTCAGAAGTTGGCCCATCTACAAGAAGGGCCAGAAGGAGGATCCAGGGAACTACAGGCCTGTCAGTCTGACATCAGTGCAGGGAAGGTCATGGAGCAGATCACCTTCAGTGCCATCAGCTGGCACATACAGGACAACCAGGGGACTGGGGCTTATGTTCTCATAGAGGCCCATGTTTAGGAAAGGCAGGTCCTGTTTGACCAACCTCCCTCTATGGCAGGGTGGTCTGCTTAGTGCATGAGAGAAAGGCTCTGGATATCATCCACCTGACAGCACTGACACCATTTCCCACAGCATTCTGCTGGAGAAACGGGCTGCTCTCAGTTTGGATGAAAGGTAAAAACGTGGCTGAATGGCTGGGTGCAGAGAATGATGGTGAATGGAATTACATCCAGCTGCTGGCTGGGCACTAGCAGTGTCCCCCAGGGCTCAGTACTGGGGCCAATCCTGTTTAATATCCTTACTGATGATCGGGGTCAAGGGCACCCTCATCAGTTTGCAGATGACACCAAGTTGGTCATGTGTGTTGATCTGCTGGAGGGTAGGAGGGTTCTGCAGAGGGATCTGGGCAGCCTGGATTGATGGGATGAGACCAGTTGTATGAGGTTCAACCAGGTGAAGTGCCAGGTTCTGCACTTGGGTCACAACAACCTCATGTGACTCTACAGGCTTGGGAAAGAGTGTCTGAAAAGTGCCCAATTGAAAGGACCTGTGAATGTTGGTCAAGAAGAAATGGCCTCAAGTTGTACCAGGGAAGGTTTAGATTGGATATTGGGAAAAAATTTCTCAATAAAAGGGTTGTCAAGCACTATAATGGACCGCCCAGAGAAGTGGTGGAGTCATCACACCTGCAGCTATTTAGAAGACATGTAGAGGTGGCACTAGCAAACGTGGTTTAATGAGCTTGGCAGTGTTGGGATAACAGTTGGAATTGATGATTTATAGGTGTTTTCCAGCCTAAATGATTCTATGATTCTGTAAGTACAATTTCAGCTTCTGAAGATGTCTTGGGGCTTCACTGAAGCCAGTACAAGAAGGCCCTGTAATTACCTGGACAGGCTGCTAATCTCCTCAAGGACAGCCCACATCTTCTCATTCCACTCTCCCTGGTAAAGCATAACACCTGTCCTGAGTTTTCTGCATTTTCTAGCAAAAGTACATGATTTCTTTTGCTCATTGTTGTTTATAGCAGAAAATGGAACATGAAACAGGAACACTGCCCTTTACAAGGGAAAGATTGAGAATCCAAAGTGGTCTCATGACTCCAAAGAGAATCAGCTGATAAGCCTGGGAAGCTTACCCAGCTATAATGGTGCCTTGTACCAATCAACAGCTCAGGATTAGTAGGATTAAAGTAAATCTTATTTCTGGCCATCCATGTCTGAATTTCATTTTGGCATCTGGTCAACAAAGCAACCGCCTTTTGCAAGGTAGCGTGACAAATTTCTTTCTCCATAAACATTATGGGAAAAAAATGTTCCAAAAAGTCTGTGAAGTGCTCTGTGTTATCTGTGGAAATGATGCTAAAATTGGAGCAGAACGAAATGTTCAACTTCCATTTTATAATAGAGTGCAACAGAAGCACATCATGAAGTCACAGGTTTACATCTGTTCAGCTGAGAAGAAGCATTTTCTTTTGTCTTTTCCATATACATCTCCTTACACCACATCCAAGTTCTCTAGATTAAATACTTTGTGCTAGAAATAATCTTCCCTTTTGTAGCAAGTGTTAACCACAGGTTAGCCACACTGGCTGACACATTTCAGTGTGTCAGATGCAATGGAGAAAGAAGGTTCAATGACATGAAAGGACATGGGTATGCACAGAAGTGAAAGAACTGGTATTTTGCAGTTGCAAAGATGCTGAGATTGCAAGCATTAAACAAAGAATGAGGCTTCCAGCTACATGAATATACTTTTTGAATTATCTTTGCTAGCAATTTTCCTCTTAAACAGAGATTCTGTTTCTAAAAATAACAGTTTAATTCTGAGTCTTCATAGTTAATTATGAGTTAATTTCTCAGAGTAGTGACATTTCTTAAAGATCTCTCAGGGTTTTCTTGAAATCCTGATTTCTTTTGTGCTTGTGGCTGTCTCATCTTCAGGTACCAGATGGATGCATGCTACATGTGTGGACATGTCTGAACTAGCATGGTGAGGAAGGCAGAGCTCAGTCCTAGCTCAGGAACAAATGAAATATATTTCTCCTGCTGTCTGGTTTCCCTTGTGTACCATGAAGTTGCTGACCCTGACAAACACTAATGGTTAAAAAATGCACAGAACATTTGTAGTAGGTAGGAAATGTCATGTCTGCATTTCAGATGTCTCCAACTCGGTTGAACTTTGATAGGACTGTTTGAAGCACTGAGAAATGTACTTCCTGCAACAGACCTTTTAACCTACTCTCAGTGAGGAGTTATTTGGGACGATTAACAGTGGTAGAGGCTGCTCCTTGAACTGTAAAAAGCTGAAATTTATAATCCCTTCAGGCAGGGATTAACATCGTTATGTTTGGAACTACTACTAAAATATCTCCTCTCATTCCCGATGCTGGATGAGCTGCCTGCTCCCCTTTATACAGACTGAAAGTTTCTGAGCTGCATGTTGGCCACTGCAAGTGACAGAACTAGTGGCATCACTCTGACTTATAGGAGCAAATGACTGACTTAGATCACATGGTTATTCTATTCTATTCTATTCTATTCTATTCTATTCTATTCTATTCTATTCTATTCTATTCTATTCTATTCTATTCTATTCTATTCTATTCCATTCCATTCCATTCTAACCATACCTCTAAGAGTATGTAAGGGCTGCCTGCAACTCTGTCTCCTGGGGTCTGAGGCCTGCTGTCCTCTGAAAACAAAGAGTAATAACAGCATTTTAATCTGAATACAACCAGGTATAAATATCATGCTGTCGAGAAACAACATAACAGATAACACTGATGCTGCTCTAAAGGGGTATTTTCCATTTGATGGGAGTTCTTGGTCTAGAATGGAAGCACTATAGCAAGTTCAGTAAGAAATCTAATACCAACAGTGAAGAGTAGTAAATATCTTTAAAGAGATGAAATTCAGAACTCAAGTGTTGCTTGTGAGGATACAGACCTACACTAGTGTTAGCAAAACAGAGTTAATGGGCTGGTCACTCAACTGGTACAAAAGCACAGCACTCTAGCCAAGCCTTGACTGAGGTCAAACAGTTGTACCTACCCTCCCATCTTTAATTTCACTTCTTTGTTATGCATATAGTGTTAATTACGTGACGATTACCTGATAATTTACCTTCTACAGTCCACACACTTTGCCTTTACTTAGGATTCACTTCGACAGTTGATGTGAACTACTCCAACCAAATTCCAACACATTTGCATGAGCTGTATAGATTTTGTCTAGCGTTTTTAGGATGTGTTTAAACTTCCGTAGAAGAAAAATTAGAGGCTATTCTTCAACAGTGACCCCCACTGGAGAGTAAGCCTTAACCTTTGTTCTCCTCATCTAAGGTATTAAATTAATTATGGAGAGCAAGATAAGTAGCTCTCAAGAACAATTTGTGCTTTAGTAACTAATTTCATGTAACCTAAGACCTTATACTTGGTCAGTGATGTTGCAGTGAATTTTTAATGTGTTCTGCACATGGATTTTTCTGAATTGCCATTTTTATTTGATTTTACTTTACAAAGCTCGGTGTTGTATGCTTGTCAAGGCAGACTCACAGGACTGGAACTCTGTGTCTAGATTTGAAGTGAAAACAATATTGTTGAGACATTTTGCCTGTGGTAAGATTTTAAGTATTGTGACAAACGTTAAAATAGTAACAAATGCAGGTAAAGTTGTAGGAACAAGGTTGAAAAAAACATACCTTTTCCTCATGCTTCTCCTTCCTCTTGATTATGAAAACTCTTTTTTTGAAGAGGATTCCAAAAGTAGCATAGTCCTAATAATTCTGGGTGCCATATCACTCATTTGAACAGCACCCTACCATATTCTCCAGTCAACAGCCTCACTGCAACGTCATTGCCCCTGCACAGAAGGAAGCCTGGTGTGGGTAGCATGGGCTGTACTGCAAGGAATCAGAGGGAGTGTTCTCAGTTCTTATTCAGATACTCAGAACATTTTCATTTGCCTGTACAGCCATGGCTGCTGTCAAGATATGTGTAAAATAGTAAGTATTCTTAACTAAACAAATGTTCTTATTAAAGTAGCAATAAACACATACCATTTGGAAACTAAAATTGATAGCAGACACTGTGGCAGCCATGGAGAAATCCACATAAAATACATAGCCAGGACAACTACAATGAGCCAGGACAAGGATCTTGATGTAGGTCTTACTGTCATTCTAGTGAATGAACAGGGAAGTGTCCTCTGGTTGAATGTAACAGGTGATGAATGGATGTTACACTGCCTTCAGAAAACATTACATGCAGCAAAAGTCATACAACATGATCCAGTGGCACCTCCTCTAAACTGGTTATTCTACTACTAAAGTTCCTACCTACTTAGACTAGGTAAAGACACCAAAGTACTTTAAAACCACTGTGGCTTTTATAATTTACTGTGGCCACTGTCCTTTTTTGATGTTTCCCCTCTTATAGCTCATCCTCACTCAACATCACCACAGGTCATTGTTTCTCTGCCTTCTAGATGTGAAGAGCAAGAGACTCCAGAAAATTTACTGGAAACCCTCATACTACTAATCTAATACAGAAGATGTTGAGACAAATTGTGAACATAACCTCCTCTAAAAGCGAGATATTGGGACCCAGATTCATTCCCCCAACTATTGATACCAAGTTTATCCCTGAGATGTCCAAACTAGGAAGACAGTGCCTCTATAAGCCAGGGGCAGTTAAGGACAACTTTAGAGCACAATTCTGGTCGTAGCAAGTTGAACAACTCCTTGTACCATGACATCAGGTAAAGAGCATGTACAAAGGTTCTAGATACCTTTCTTATAATTACAGTTAGGAAACTCATATTATGGTCAGAGTATTCCCCAAAATGTGCTTTTTCTGCAACCTCTCTTCCTACTCCTTCCCCTACCTGCCCTCAATGGTCTTTTCCCACAGGGAAGAGTCTGTGTTGGGGCATGAGAGAGATCCTGCAGTACATCCAAAATTTACTGTCATCTGCTGGAAAATAAATCTGTGCAAAAGAAATGAGAACTTTAACAACTTTTACAGCTCTGCTCAAATGCCCTGCACTCACGACATAGCTCTTTTATTTCCAGAAACATCTATTTCACTTGCTAACTTCTAGGTTATTTTTCTTTGAGCAATAAATATTCTATAGCACCCAAGTTGTTTTAAACCTCTTTTCTAAGAAAAAAATAAAATCTCCTGAGCCCTCTTGTTCTCTGAACAGTATTATATTGGATTAAACTTTTCAGCAGGCATTTTGACACATCTGTGCAAATGTCAATAAAACTAGAGAAATAAGGGCCAACAAGAGATGCTTTTGAAAATTGGAACACTTGTGCAATAGTTTAAACATGGATTTAGGTGGGTTTTGTGCCTGCATTTGATTTTTTTGGGGGAAGGGTTGGACACATACCTGTATAATGTTTGTGATGCCTGTTTAATAATGCTGTATTAATCCCATTTGATGTCATTAGTCATACTCTATCGCCTGTCCCATATGTTTAAAAAAATGTATTTGCTCTAGGTGCTGAAGCAAATCAGGCAAGTCAAATATTCATTTTTGAACTAGCTTAATTTTTCAATGTGATATCTTGTGTCTGATTTGTGGTGTGTACACACATGGCTCAAATAATTGTAACTGTGTCAAGTTTTCTGATACTAGTTGTCAGCACTGTAAACCTGATACTGTGTATGGGGACAAAATACATGTCAGAGAATGAACTTGTGAGTAATAGGAGTAGCTGTCTCTCACAAGCAAATGCAAGTGCCTGTATAACATATCCAAAATCTCAAAACACTTCAAAATACTTTCACCAAGACATGTGCAAAGCACTCAGTAAAGCGGTGAGCTTTACTGTGTCCCTCTGATATTTTCATTTCCTAATATACACAGACATGGGTCTCTACCATTAACGCTAGAATTAATGATCTCCCATCACCTTTTTTCTACAAGTTGTGAACTTCACTTTTGTTGTAGCTTAAATTTCACCTGAAAATCTTAATTGAATTTATAAGTAATGTTGTTCAGACTATATCTGAAAATTAATACCTGAAAAAAACCTCTTTAGATTTCTAGAAAATTGGAATAAGTTTGGCCACTACTCCATCATTGCTTATTCATTCTGGTGCTCCTTTTCAGGTTGCTACCTACTAAGGGGATCATAAGCTCAGTTATTTGACTTCAAGCAATCCGTTGCCATGGAAACAGTAAGACATAGCTTTGGGCATCTTCGGGGCCAAATTTTAGGTGAAAGTCTCAGTGAGAAAATTGTCATTGTGAGACGGGCAAGTTTCAAATCAGAGCCAAAGGATCAGAGCTTAACAAAGGACTTTAGACAGATCTGGCTGGACTTGTCTCTTTTGATAAGCAGGGACTTCTAACACATAGAGGAGTTGGGATTAGCCATGGATAGAGCAGACAAAAACACACATAGGACCTTGTAAAGATGATCTTAAAAGAGACAATATGCCAAAGCACATCCATACTGATGTAAGCAGGAATGTGGAGTGGAATGATGTTTGTTTGCATGTATATAGTGTTTCATTCGTGTACTTCTTATGTAGTTATTATTTCCATTATTCATTGCATTGACTTTTCTGTTACTGCCTCCAATATTACAGATAATAGCAATAATTAATGTATTATTTTTCCTACTAAAGAAACCCAAAAAACATTATATTAACAGACTTGCTTTCTCAATAAAGAAGATATCTAGCTTAATGTAGTTAGAGCCTCCTGAAAAGCTGCTACATTTCAGTACATGTATGAGGGAAGAGGGAGTGCACCCAAGCTGACTTGAGCAGAGGGAACCATAAGTCTAGTTGAGAAGTTTTTTGTGCACTACCAAAACTCTTTTAATACTGTCTAGCTTCTGCACCTGCAGGAAATACTGTGCCATCTGCCAAAACCCAAATTTCAAGGATTAGCTAATAACATTTTCTTTGAAAAAGAGAGCTGATTCTTAACCAGTATCGTGAGCCTTTGAAGTCTCTGTAATCTATTTTCCCTAGTTGCTTTTAATGAGCCTTTGAATGTTACTCTGCAATTTCTTTTTTTTTTTTTTAATTTGGTGGGGGAAGGGAATATGCACTCACTTTCCTCCAAAGAATTTAAAAAATTCATTACTGCAAATAACTTTCACAGTGCCAGAACTCTAAGTTATGCAGTATCCTTTGAGTGCATCTATGGTAAATAAATCCAGCTTTGCTGGATTCTCCATCCAAGAGGTTAATGAGATGTAGAAGAAAATCCCAGTTAACTCATATCTAAGTTTGAGTCTCTTTTTTCTTCATGTAGGCGAGCTATCAGTGGAGTTTCTTCTGATTCTCTTTGGTATCTTTACTACTCTCTGCACAACTCAAATGACTACAGGTATGCCTGTGCTATGGTTTCAACTGTGTTTACAACATTAGCACAGCTAATCCTAAACTAAACTAGTTAGCTTTGGAATCTGTAACAGGTGAGCAATGGCAGAAGGGAACTCAGACATGACTTTTATGTTTGACTTTTACAGTGGGTTTTACAGCCAAATTGCAGTTGTTGCTAAACTACCAAGTTCCCTGATCTCCATTGCCATGCCTCAGTCCTTGCTCTGAGTACGTAGCCTGGCTCGTCTGGCATGAGTCTCCACTGAGACTGCCTTATTTTACATTGATAACTCCTTTGATTCCAGGGAATATATACCTCAGTCTCCCCAACCTTCAGACACAACTTCCCCAAAGCCAGGCAGCTGCTTTTCATGCTGGCTTGCAGCCCACTGCCAGGAATAGAGTTGTAGACACGTGCTGCAGTTGTGCTGGCACAGCTGTGCTCATCTCCTTCCCAAGCCATGGAGGGCTCCGTCCCCTCTGAGACACATCCCAGCTGAAGCTACCAGGGTGGCAGGGGAAGAAGGCATTGGTGGGAGGTCTCAGCCTCACAAATTGAGGCTGCATTCTTATACTGAGACTGTGGACTTGACTCCACTCTTGTGCTCTTGAGAGCCAACCTTCCCTCTGCAGGCTGCTGTGCCTGGCAGCCCCAGCCTCCCTCCCCACTTCTGTGTGACCACAACCACAGACTCTCTGTTGACGCCTCCAGAGAGGAGAGAACAGGCCCCAGCCTGCGCAACTTCTTCATTAGTGCTGCTTGAAGCCATAATTAGACAATATAAGAGGGTTTTCCTCTTGCCAGCAGACAGACTTAATGTACAAAATCTGAAGTAATAATTTTCGGCATATTGCAACTCAACTATAAACAGGATAGGGCTGGGGTTTTTTTCTGCACACAAGGAAGAAAGCCCATTAGGCAGAAAACAGAAAGAGTAGATATAAAGGTGGGCAACTGTGTAATAGCTCTGTTTATCCTTAAAATAAATGCAGACTCTAATGACATTCCAACATTTAACATGTTTCTGTGTCTCCTTTTAAAACCCCAAAGACATCTTTTCTCCACCATATTTTTCTGGTTTAAGAGCAGATGACTAATTATGCTTCTATAAACTTTGCCTTCCTTTGAAATAGTAATCATTTACTTCGTCACACTTTTCCTATTATGGTGCATTTTCAGAGCACTTAGAGTACCACTTGTTCTAAAACAAAACAGGAAGCTAATTTGACTGGCCATGATGAGACCACAAGTGGTCTCCAACCAGAAATGATTTATATCAGATGAAGATTCTTCTTAAAAGCTGGGCTACTGGCTGTACTTCCAGCACCAGTTCTGCTACATGGAAGAACTATTCAGCCTGCTCAAGAGTATGAACCAACCTTCACTGCTTTATGGTAAGATTTAAAATATTAATGTTTAGGGTGCCTTTTCCTTCTGCTAGTAGAGGGCTGGAAGTACTGCCAAGCCACCAAGCATAAAACTACTCCTCTTGCCTCTGTCATGGACAAAGAGATGGAAGAAGGAATTAGCCCACCTACAAAGTAATTATATATCTTATGTTATTTTGATTTCTTTCAAAATCAAAGAGTTACTCCTGGCAAAGAAAATTTATTCATAATGGAAATCATACAGCTGGAAAGAGTACGTGCAGGGTATCATGAGCTTTTGCATTTATTTACCCCAGTAGTATTCAATCCTAATTTGCTCCCTTTTTTGCTATTTTGGACTCCTGGAGCACGGGTTTTCCAATAAATTAAACTTCTGACACACTGAGCTGGAATATGGCCTGTACACTGTAGGCTACAGCTTGTGATACCCTAATGCACTCTCCCTCATGAGACTGGAAACTCTTCAGTTCGGTGACACCAACCTGAGTCACTCTTGCTCTTCCTCTGCTGGAATCCACCTCAGCAAGCCCAAGGCAAGAGCTTGGCTAAAGCCCTGGGGGAATGGCTGGCATGGGGCACTGCTAGGAAACCTGTGATGCAGACTGAGCCTCCCCTCTCAGCACTGCACAGCCAGGCAGCTCAGCGGGCTTCGCTCTCCAAGCAGCACCCAGGGCCGAGTGAGCCAAGGTCACGCCACATCACAGAAAGGTTCAGGCCAGGCTAACATCCACCCAACCCAAGTTCCTTGCCCCTGGGAGAAGCAACAGAAAGTGCGGAGGCATCGACCTGATCTAGCCTTTCCCAGAGTATCTCCTTCAGCTCTTCATCATGAGCATAAGGGGAAGTGACATTTTACTGCCCTTGACTTGGTGACATGAACCGCAAGCTGGATTGGCTCCAGAATACAGAAACTTGAAATTACTTCCACATTTAGATTGTATGACATAGAGTTAGGACATGTTCAGCATGCAAACTGCACGTGCCAAATTATTTTGGAATGTGTAAAAACGCGTGTTGTTAATACTGGATAAAAGCTCATCTCTGGATGACGGGGTTTTCACATTCTGTTCCCAATAAATCTTCTTTTCTCTACACTAGTACACTAGTGTACTCCCACTGTAGTGATACAGGCAAAATGTCAGCTGAGGTCATGAGTCCTGTATCAAGACAGCAGACTTGGCTTGATGTGCACAAACTGCCTGATGCCAGCAGGAGAAATTAAAGACAACAGTGAAAATACCCACAACGTAGGTTAAACCCCCACTGCTATCAAATCAAGTGCAATTAAGAAGTCAGAGCAAAAAAGAGGGTGGGTGGAGCTCACACTGGAAGTAAAATATCTTTTTCCCTTCTGTTTCCTTAGAAGGGATTATATTTCTTTGTAAAGAACACAGTTTATTATTGTCTGCTTCTCCTTTTGCTGTGTTTTATTAAGATATAACCCCCTGTGTTAACTTTTTGTCACTGTGAATGTTCCTGCTTGGGACTGTAGAGATTGAATTAACCAGTTCTCTGCACAGGCTGGAGTCAGGTGTCACGGCACTCCAGCTAAGGTTGCTGGTGATGTTACCTCAACAGAGCTTTCCTAAATAGAACAGAGCCTGACTTTAGTTTGAGAGCTTTGTTTTCTGAAGAAGCATCCACCTGCCCTTTCCCAACACAGAGTGGCACAGCCCACATGGTAGAATCTTGTTTCCCTGAAGTCCAGCTTGGAGCTGAATGCTGCTCCAGTATTGCAGTTACTCTGCTGCGTTGTGTTCTGATAAGGAGTCTAGGAAAGGTATCCCAACTGTCCTCCACACAGTTCCTTTCTTCTGAGATGACAAAATGAAAATCAGTATTCTCTAGGATAATTGTGGGGATACTTATAGCTGTCATATTAGAACTGTTGGAAATGTTTAATGTGCTTTAGGGGGCCCTGAAATTTGCCAGAAATACCCAGCATCATTTTGATTTGGTCTTGGATTTATTGCACATTCTTAACCACTATTATTTTTAAAGGCTTAAACAGCTTTGGTTTTTTTCTTCCTTGACATGTTCTTGTGCTAGTAGTCAATGGGATATATGAATGTGAAACTAATACTGATATCAAAGGAAATTACAGCATTTGCTGCTCAGGGGGATGCTCCAATGAGGCTTTTTTTAACTAGCAATACCAGGTAGTAATGATGGAAAACATTGAGTAGATATGCACTTAGCATGAACTTGATAGAGAGATTAGGAAGTTCTCCTATTAAAACAGACATTTCTTGCTAATAAAATTCAATTAGCATGTCAGTCTTGACTTCAGGAACACTTTAAAGGAAGTGTCAATTTAAAAATCACTCTTCAGTTTGAAATGTCATCCCTACTCTGATTACAAGTAAACTCTATAACAACCATAATTAGGAGACTTTGGAGAAAGGAAGTTGATTTGAATGTATTCAATTCTGTTTTGCAGCATCATGCAGAGTCCAGTAATTCCTTTTGCTACAGGTAAAAGGACTCCTGCAGGCCCTGTATTTTCCCCACTTAAACCAATGACTAAGTCAGTGGGCTCCTAGTTCAAGGGTGAAAAGGTTTATGGCTATACAAATATTAACAACTACCAGAAAGAACAGTAGTGGGCTGGATCAAGGTAAGCTGGTGACAGCAAGGGAGTGCCTGGGGAAATGCAGTTGGACAGGACAGAGGTTAATGCAGAGAAACACTCATATTCTAATGCCTGTATGCATCCTCAGCTGGAGGTGTGAGAAAGATTAGGAAACAGCTCTACTGAGGACAGTAAAAGTCTTCTTCTCAAAGGAGGAAAAAAATGAGGAAAAAGGGTGCCCTGGCCCAGAGAACAAGAGAAAATTCAGAGTGCACAGCTTTAGTAGTGATGGCAAACTGGCAGCAACAATGACTTTGTGAGTATTGTGAGAGAAACAAAGATGAACAGGGAATACTCCTACCTATAGAACACCAATATCTAGTCATATTCATATAGCAGCTCCTAGAAGAGGTTTGTGGTCTCTTGCATGCTGCATACATTTGTATAGCTGTTTGTGCCAATAAAGTTTTAGGGAAACAGGAACCAAAAGTAAGAAGATGTGTGTCTCAGTATATCAGTAGTGTGGCCTTCACTGAAGGAGAAAGTCATCTCTGTGTCCTGGACATACCACCAAAATTTGAATTACCAGCCCTTTGCCTTACTAAGTCACTCAAAATTAGGGATCCTCATCAGGAAAGCTACTTCCCAGTAAAATCTTAATGTCCCATGTTTTGGAAATGATTTTAACTTTTACCTGCTGAAACAAATTAGCAGGACTGAGTGTCTTACACGAGCAGCTCCAAACTCACAGAGAACTGCCCTGACTGCTACTTTCCTGCCTTATGGACTTCTACAATTAATGCGGCCTTATTGTGATCAAGGAATGTTGCTGTCGGGTCTAAGTGCAGAATGGCAGCTGAATATTGAAGGGACTTTCCAAAAAAGGATAATTTTGTTAGCCTAAGTGGGTACAGGTTTGGGAATGCATTGTCTGTGACATCTTTGCTGAGAATAAATAAGTGATATATTTAGGGTGGGCTAGCATCAGCAATGACAGATTCCACATTATGGCCAAAAGGCCACAACTTCATTAATATGATGCCTAAAGGCACCTTCCTGACAGCTGTGGAAAGAGGAGGAAATGACAATAGCCTACAGTACTCATCAGCCTCTCCTCCCTTTCTGGCACTGCAGAACAAGAGACATTGCAGCAGGCCAGAGCAGCCCTGCCAAACCGGGTGAGATTGCCTAATCCAACCTCCCTCCTTCCTGTAGCACGCTGCAGTAGGAAACCAGATCCCTTCTTATCTGCCAATGGCTCTGCCCTCTGTCTCCAACAGCAGGAATATTCCCTAGCTGGTGTTGCTGTGAAGTCACACCTCAGCCAGGCTAGCAGCAGCCAGTGTGAGCCAGGGAATGAGCACAGCGTGGGAAGGGGGTGGGAAGCTGCACCACAGTTACTGTGGGCTATGGCCAAGTGTCTGCTACCACCAGCAGCACCAGTGAGAGACCAAGCAGGACCTTTCTTATACTCTGTTAGCCTACTCTTCCACTCCCACACTGTATGTGTTTGAAAGCAAACCCCTGCCTTTCACTGACGTGGGTGAAAGCCAATGCCATCCACAGCAGCATCCCAACCTAAATGTATAGCAACTAACACAGTGAATATAGCTCATGCACATTCAAGAAAGCAGTACAGTTCAACATGACATTTTTCCTGCCATAAATAAATACACAAGGAATTGTTTCACCTATTCATGACTCATATTCTTTCTGACATGTCTCAATCTCCAAGGTCAGCAAGTGCTTCTTGAAATCCAGTGATATGGATGGTTAGTGCAGACTGATATGCAGGTTAGTGTTCACAAATCTTGAGGTTTGACTCCAGCCAAGAGAAGCCTCCAGTCAGCACAGAGGGATTGGCATCTCTGAGGGGCACTTCAGAACCGAGACAACATTCAAAATCCCCCATGGAAGATTTTTTCCCTCTCCTTTTGCTATAAGAGACTCTAAAGACCCATTGGGTGAGACTGAGGTTAACCTTTGGGACTGCTCCCCTGTTACTACATCTGCTATTGAACAGGCATACCAAGAGCAATACCAGGGGCAGCTGAGAAACTACTGAATTTGGATTTGCACCACATGATATTACTGATAAAAAACCACATGGTAAGTGCATGACTGGGACAACCTGACTCCCCAGTGCCTGCAAAGATAGGAACTGTGTTCTGACCAGAGGAAAGTGACATGGTATCTCCACCTGCCTAGTAGAAAGTGTCAGTGTCCCTCATCCAAGCTGCATACGGAGTCTGTTCTGCTTGCAATGAAAAACTAAGAAAAATGCAACATCTAGATTTGTGGAGGGAAGGACAGTAATGCTGCAGACCTCCAAAATGAAAATATGCTCCCTATGGTGAAGATGCACAGACTTGGCAGAACCTTCCTCCTTTAAACAAGTTCATTCCTGTATGGTTTGGTGCTGTGTGTCCTGTACCAAAGTTACATAATTGTCATGGGACTGGTAGGGTCCCTAAGGTAAGCTGTACCTTTCCAAGCATGGGATAAAAAAAGACACCATGGAGTCTATGTAAATGTGAAGTAGTAATAAAAGACTGGGAAAGGTAAATGAAGAGGAAGCAGTGGCTTCTGGTAGCTTTGCTGAGGTTGAGTAGGGATATACTGCCAGAACCAAGGTGCTGTTTTCAAGGGAAGGAAGAGACCTGCACAGCTCTTGTCCTGTCTGAGCTGATCAGAGAGTAGGTGCAGTTGGGAGGCTGTGGTAAGGTGCAATCTAAAATCCTACCCCTTGCAGCTTTTACCTGTTACTTATGGCTCAATTCACTGGCTTATTGTGTTCCTGAGAGAGAGGCCAAATGAGTGCCTGAGCTGATTTCCTCAGAGGTATCTCCTGCCCCTGCCTGGTAATGCTATACTGCTGTTTCTTTGTCCTTTTCTTGTGATCCCACATCAGTTTGGGTGGCTGCTGCTCTTTCTGAAGCATTAAAACTTAACAGTCCCCCCCGCTTTATGAATCTCAAGTGAAATATTAAAATACCTTTCAGTGGCTTATAAATAACATATCATGACTCCCCCAGGTAGGAAGAGGAGTACAGTCCATGCTCCATTACAAGCACTAAAAGCCTCCTGGCTGCAGAGGAAACTCAGCAATGTGGGGTACAAATACCCCAGTGATTTTAGTAGTGGCTCATCTTGGGTCCAAGAAATACTTTTAGTAGTTAGAGCACTGCCCCTGGACCTCCAACAGCTCTCACATCCCTGCTTGGTCCCACTGGGTCACACCTGAACTTCAAGATCCCCAGGAAGTGTGAGGAAGTGGTGCCAAGATTGGGACAGGCTCTGTGCCTTCCTCCCTGCCCAAGCAGAGGCTGGGACCCATTTCAAGCCAAGTCAAAAACCTGAGCTAAAGACTTGAACTAACTTTGTGTCATGGTGTGTTCCTCTTTCCAGAGGCAAAGTGTGAAGGCACATGAATGGTCCATGCTAAAAGCCAGAAGCAGGGCCAGCAAAGTTCATCAGCTCACACTCTGATCTCTGTGAAAGCAGCTGTATCCTCCCTCTGGACCTAAGCTTGTCCCAGGAGCAGGTCGTTGCATCTGCAGAACGTGGGGTATATGTATCACCAGGCTGGCAGTGATGCTCTCTGCAACTCAGGCTATTTGACCAGAGGAAATTAAAAGCTGCCTCTATGTGGTCATGTAATGACAGACTGTACCACAACACTCAAGTGCAAGGATGACAAGTTAAGGTCAAGTGGGCAAACAAGCTGCTGTTTCCAAACTGTGGAATGCCTGCATTTGCATCCGCCTGGATCTCCTTTTACAGTACCTCTTTCAGCGGTATTTGCCACCAATAATTTAGAGTTTGTGTTCAGATTTCACGCCTGCTTGTTAGGCACGTTTACCTTTCAGAAGTGTACGTAGGCAAGCTGAGCTGTGTTGCGTCAGAAGCAGTGCTCCTTGTCTGACGGGAACCCAGCTTTCCCTGACACCTCCTAAGAAGCCGGTGCCCAAGAGCACGCACCTGACTTCAGGGAGTGCAACAACCTCCGCGGTGCCCCAGGAGGTGACACCAGTGGGCGGGCACCACCCTCCCGTAGCAGTCGGGCCTCGCTGAGTTGGGTTCCCTTCTGCCCCTCGAAACAACTTCTTTTTCTTCTGCGCACCTGAGCAGTGCTCCCGCGGGAGAGGAGACGGGCTGGCCCGGGGGCGAGGAGGCAGAGTCAGCCCGGAGCCGCGCTCCCCGTACTCCGCCGCCCGCGCACCGGGACCGCGGCCGCCGCGGCCGCCCCGCANGAGGAGGAGGAGGAGGAGGAGGAGGGCAGCGATCCCCGCCAGTGCCCGCGGGAGCCCGGGAGAGCTCCGGCCGAGGGCTCGGCCATGCCCTTCGCCAAGCGGACCGTGGAGCCGCAGCGGCTGTGCCGGCGGCAGCCCGCCGCCTCCGTGCTGGAGGAGAGCTGGGGCGCGGAGCCGCCGCCGCCGCCGCGGGACCCGCCGCCAGAGGAGCCGGGAACGGCGAGCGAGGGCGCCGAGGCGGCTGGCGGCGGGGAGAAGGAGGCGGCAGCGGTGCTGATGGTGCTGGACCTCTGCTCGGTCAGCAACGTAGCCCTGTCGCGGATCCTCCGACAGCTCTCCGACGTGGCCCGGCACGCCTGCACCCTTTTCCAGGAGGTCGAGGCTGACATCCAGGGTACCCACCGCCGCGTACGGGCGCTGCACGGCCGCATCGCCGGCCTCCAGGGAGCCGTGCGCGGCCTCGACCCCAAGCAGGAGGCAGTGCGTAAGTACCACGGAATGCGGGATGGATGGGGAGCACCGCGGGATGGATGGGGCGCACCGCAGAACGGGGCGCCCGGCGGGGAAAGCCATCCCCTGGCAACCTGCCGTGCAAAGTTTGGGGCCAGAGTCGGTGGGAAAGGAGCCCTGGCGGGGCAGCAGAGTGGGAAGGGAACGGGCAGGCGCGGGTCGGGTCGGGTCTGTGGGCGCCGCTGGGCGCCGCGGCGATGCCGGCGGGAGGGATGATGTCAGTGGTTTGTGCCTTACGTAAGGAGCTGGCTGGCGGGGCTCTCGGGACGCATCTTCTGCAGCCAAGGGTTTGGCCAGGGAGGGGGACGAGGTCTGTCAGCTGGGCGCCGGGGCTGATGGAGATGATCAGCCGCACTCGTGCATATTTGCGTTTTCTCCCTTTGCCGGCCTGTCCCCCTTCCCCGACAGATACCTTCCCCTTAGAACTGTCTCTGAATTCCCAAACGAACGCTCTTAAGTAGAAATAATAAAACTGCTTCGTCGTTACCTAACTTAACTGTCGGGGCCATAAAATAAGGGAAGTTTGGCTAATGACTTCTTTCTGTTTAAAGAATGGCCCTGAAGAGCGAAGAGGGGAGGGTGGAGGAGGGGGAAGAGGATAAAGATCAAGGCAATATAGAACTTGTGTTATGAGCTGTGCTTGAATCCTGTTCTCCACCCAAACTATAAAAGCAGTGAAAAGCTCTGTAGTCCTAACAGCTGCTGATTTCTGCTGAATATGGCTCGTGTTCACAGCAGTGTAATGATTTTGTACTCTCGCTAGTGCATACGCTTCCCAAGCACTTGTGGATACTTGTTTTTTTGATAGATAGGTCTGTGGGTTGGAAGTCTGGAGTAGCGGAGATTGTTATTGGTTCTGACCTCTCAGTATCTGTTTTAAGAAAAGCAGTAGGCTTGAAAGGAGAATTTGGCTTAGTTTTTGCCTTCTGTTGTACCCCTCTAAATCCTGAGTAGCTCCACTAAGTACAGCAAAGTGAGTTTACACCAGGGTAAGCAAGGCCATGCCCTCTTCTAGGTGTTTTTCATAAACATACCATTTAAAAATTGTGCTTTGGATTTCTTCCCCTTTGGAGCATTGTGGAATATATGTAACTCTTATAGGATCAATGAAGCTGTCCTGATTAACAGAATCAAGCCTTAAGTATTCAACGGTATTTAAGCTACATACTCAGCATCTGTACAGTGACTTTGCTGGTGATGTATTAATATACATCAACCATAGATGAGACCGAGGGAGATTTTTTGTGATTTTTTTTCAGGATGAGTGTGTAATCAGAGCAGAGTGCTGGGCTGTGATTGGAAACTGCAGTGAGAAGGAGGCTTGGCTGGGCTCGTGAGGGAACTGTCTGAGGAAATGAAACTCCTCGTATCACATTCTCATCTGTAGGTCTTTTGAGCTGAGTAAGTGTGGGTATATACTAATGTAAGTGAGAGCAGAGCTTAGCTGTTCTAATCTGTATGGCTTTTTTCTTTCTGGATTGTGCAAGTGCAGCTTGTTTGCAAATCACAGAGCAAAATCTTGATATTACAGCACAGTTATGTCATCTGCTTAATTAGAGAGTCTGGCTTTATCCCTGTGATGATAAATGCAGAATCCATTTTTTTAGTGTTCAGTTTTCTTTTAAATCTTTCTCTCTTTAAGAGGGGAGAAATTTTTGGTCAGCTGTGTTTGCCAGCTGTTCCTCCTTCCTCTTGTATACAGCACAGTGCCACTGATAGATCTGCAGATGTCCCTAGGTCTGGTCAGCCAAGGGATCCTCCACAATGCTGGGCTTTGCCCCCACCCATCCTCCAGTGGGTGTGTGTCTTGCCTGCAGCTGTACAGTTGCTCAAAACACACCTCCCTGTCCTCATCGCTTCTCTCCATGCAGTGCTGTGCCACATCTTCCGTAAAGGTGAAAGTCTCGATACAATCCAACATACATGAACAGTCAACTTCTTTGCCTCCTCTGGCTGCTTTTATTCCCCCTCCAATGTTGGATCAGCAGAGCTGCATTTACATAGTGCTGCATCTGAACATCTCAGCTGAGACCCAGAGCTGAACAGCACCACTCTACACATTATCTCCTCATATTCCCCAAAATCCATATACACCCACAGCAATAACCCCCCTTTGGCCTCCAGACCGCTCACTGTTCCCAAGGGACAGATAAAACTGCCTGGCAGGAAGCTGCCCATCTTCCCTGGAGTGTATAATGATAGTGTGTTTTCTCCTCTCTGGGCTGACGCCTCCTCCTTCATTATTACTTTCAGCAAGACTATGCTAATGTTTGTTTTATGCATGAAGTGCCTACATAATTCACTCCTGAAAGTATTACACTCAAGTTACTACACCCAGTTGTTTTTTTGAAACCAAGAGAGCAATCACAGGTGGTCACAGATCTGTCCAGGACCTAATCAGCATCACATTACGACATACTGACTTCTATCTCCTGTGGTGAGCATGGAAATGATGGGATGGCCTCAGGGCTGTCTTTTGGCTGTCCAGCCCAAATGACACATCTAAGAATAATTCAGAACTGGCTGGAGGTTTGGACTCACAACCACAAGGAACAAGCTGGTGACAGGCATGCAGCCACCCCACCCATGGCATGACTGTAGTGGCTGCATTGAATTTATTGCATATTATGAGTCTGGAGGGGCTGGGCTTGTTGGTGCATTGACCAAGACACCATGTACTGTCCTGGTGTTAACATCCCAGTACATGTACTGGGATGTCAACACCAGGACAGTGCAGCCCAACCACACGTTTTTCAAGTATTCAGTTTAAAACTACTAGCCTATCTCACCACAGTGAGACATTCTTTATATTCCAAGTTCAAATGCAGCACAGTGATTTGAGAATAATGCTACTGGACACGCCCTAGATACTGAGCTGTGACAATGGAAGGCCTTTTTCTCCAGGCCTCATAAGCCAGCTGTATTCTGAGATCCCCCTGTGAACACTCAGGCTGCATTAGGAAAAGGAAATCATGGGCTAATGCCATCTCAAGAACTATTGGAGCCAGTGGTTAGAGAGGCATTCCTTGCCCAGAATGCCATTCTTTGGCAATTACAGAGATGATACCAAGGGGAAAGGAAGCAGGAAAGGAGTTCTCTTGAAAATAGCATATAATACAGTTTTGCATAATAATGTTGTATATTATACTGAAAATTATGTATTATTATATAAAACATCTATGTTGGATTCGGGGAATATTAATTCAGGGAATATTAATGAAGAATTTAAATTAATTAAAACTGGCATTTTTCCAGTAATGCTTATCACTACTGCCGTCATTTTAACGAGGCCTTAACATTCTCAGGTCTGTTGCTGTTGCAATGGTGAACATTTGCAAGTGTGTGTATACTCTGCTTTAAGAAAAATATTTAAAGCCCTCTACTAAGCTACTGGTAAAGGTATTTACCTATGTGTTGCCCTTTGTTTTTGTTACTGTTCAGTGTGATTGGAAAACTTTGTTAGGCACAATAAAGGATGAATTCTGGGCAGCTACAAGCAGGTCATCTTCAAAAATTCAAGGTCCCTTGCCTCTGCCTCCCCAGATGCTGCTTGTCCTTTTATCTTTCTTTTAAGCCTTTGGCCAGCCAGCATCTTGCAAATATGAATCCTTTCCCATTCTCTGAATGTAAGAGAAACAACGGTGAGAAATGCTTTCCTGCTCAGCTCCTGAACTAACTACTTTGCCCTTCTGCCACTCCACTGCTTTTCATCATGAGCAGTTCCAGGGTCTGCTTCTAAAGCAGAACCATGTGGGAATAACATGATTGTTGTCAGTCCGGATGTTGCTTAGAGTTTTCTTGTTGCCTGCAAGAGAACTGAGCAGTGTGGTACTGCCCAGTTTTATTATTAGATGCTTGATTATCTTGGTAATACGGAAACATAGAAGTGCTGGACTAGTGTGTACACTTGGGACTCAGTGCCTCCATGATTATTTGGAAAGATGATTTCTCAGTCTAGGGGACTAGAGAGCTGGCAGTTTAAGTGGAATATTGTACTTTACAGAAACTGATGATGTAAGCCATCTTGCTTTCTGAATAATAGGCAGCAACCGGGCAGCAGATTTTGAAAGCCCTAGCTAATGAGATCCTTTTTGCACCCTTGCATCCCAGAGAATTCCACACATTCCAGGCTTTTTTTTGAACGCATCAATGTGTTACCAGTAGCCAATCTTTCTAAAAGCTGTATAGTTTCCAGAACTTGCCTGCTGTATCTTCATTGCTCCACTTTTCCATTCCTGATTTTGCTATTTGCTGACAGTTAGTGATGCAGCCGCTCCGAAGTGTGGGGATCTCCTGTGTTACTCTGCTCTTCAGAGGCGCCTGGATCTCTACAGTGACCTCCTCTATAGGATTTCCTTTTTTCCTGAAGTGTCAGTATTGAGATAAAAAAGACAGCTCTGAACTGATTCTTTAGAATTTTAGGCTCTGCATTAATTTATTCTGTTTGATTGAAGTTGGTTACTGAGAACAGCCTGGCAAGTTTCACTCTTGATTTTAGTCTCTTTCCTTGTGCTTTTTAGGTGGTTTTGTTTTGATTTTGTTTGGTTTGGGGTTTTTATTAGTGTGGCTTTTAACCACACTGATATAATGCTTTTCTGTTTAGGTTTTGAGCACTGCAGGGAAATGTTTAATCCTTTATAAGGTTTTAATGTATTTTCTGCCACAATCCTACCATTTTACAAAACACGTATTGGACCCAAAGCTCATCGGAAAACGCACCTCCTCCTCCTCGACTTAATGTGCTAAAGTCTCAGTTGCTGCTGAAATGTAATCAAGAAATTGTCATGCTTCCATCTCAGAATTCAGATGCATTGTAAGGCCATCCCAGGCTTAGGATTTGTGAACATCCTTGCAGAGACCTTCAAGGAGGTACATGAGACCTTAAGAGTAGATGCATCTTGAAAGAAAAAAACCATTCAGGTTGGGAAGATAAGTGTTGCACTTTATCTCAGCTTCTCAAGATCCTTGAGATTCAAAGTGCAATTTTCATTGCATGGATTTTCTGTGGTACTGAGGTGCAGCTGTAGATCTCCATGGATTGGATACACTTACACAAACATATCTCAGATAGTGCTGGAGACAAAACAGAAGAGCTTCCTTTAACTTTGTATTATTGTCCTTTATAGTTAGTGAGCCTATCTAAGTGTGAGGGTAGTTACACTTTTAGAGGTGCACACTAATGTAACCTGGGGGACATGAAGCAAGAGGATGTATTCAGAGCTCCCTTTGTACACTGAAATTATATTAATTGGCAAGTCTTTGTTGGGTGCAGAATAAAACCTCCAAAGAAAAGCAGCTGTACGCTGGATGTAGTAATCCATCACTTTCAGCTTTGTGTGCTTTACCTGCCCAAATGGAATGACACAACCTCTTCGCTTGCTCTTTTGGAAAAGGAGAAAGGCTTTTGGCTTTACTTGCCAGGTTTGGTTTCTTGGTGTTGTGCTGGTCACTGTGTACTCATTTGTGTTAAAGAACTCACCTCTGTGGTACACTTGCCTGTAGTTTGCCCGTGAATGCAAATAACCCAAGCTGTGGGTGTGGGAATGTTGGGGGATTTCCTCAGTGCATGGTTTCTTCTAAATGCAGAGGATTGATGGCACATTAACAGAGTGGAAAGGAGAGGGAGGCCAAAGAATGGGCTTTCCTTCTTACCTTTACTGCTGTCAGAACAACAAAGGGACAGAGGAAGAAAAACCTGCTCACTTAAGGATTCCATCCCCACTTTACCTTAACATTACTAGAGCACCATTAGCTAGAGTACTTACTTGCATTTAGCAGAAAAATGCCTGATCTTTGTTTACAGCTGGTGATAGAAGACATTTAACATGGGAACATGACCATTCAGAGGCTTTGCTTGTGGTATTTTTTTCTCATACATTTAGTATGTGATAGAAGGTAATGGAATGGAATTTGTCAGGTGGCTTTGGCAGGGATGTAACTTTTTGAAAGCTGGGCTTGTCACCTTCAGTCCTGTTAGCTTGTGGAATGCAGACTTTGCAGATAAAAACATAGTGTAAAATCCTTTGTCCTGCCAAGGCCAGTGAGATGCTCGGTGGAAAGGCTCTGAGAGCTCAGTGGTCAGGTAGACTCACTAGACTTTATCTGGCACAGCCTGGTAACAGATGAAGAGCAGAAAGCAGTGGTTTTTCTCCAAAGCCATTCCTTGTTATACAGGTGTAAATCTTCTAGAGTTTTGCTGATTGTCATTTCCTTGCTCTTCCACTGGTAGAGCTGAGAAAGCCTTTGTCTGTTCTATAGCTCCTTGCTTGTCATTCCACAAATAGTACTTAAGCTAAAGTACCAGGTTTGAATGTTTGGGGATTTTGTTGCTAGATGGAGAGCCTACCAGTTAAAAAAACATATCAAGAAACATTCTGTGCTTGATTTCCACCTCACTGCAGCTACACAGCTGTGTAATATCATAGTAGTTAGTGCAGCTTCTTTCTAGCTCATGCTCAAGAGCCAAGCAAGAGTCTCCAGTGGGTTTATTAGAAATTCTGCTGGAAATATTTTAGCTCCTTTAAGACCAATAAGGTCTCCTTTACACAGGAGCAAAACTGCAGAGAAAATAGAACCAGACCCGTAAGAGACATGAACTTACTGTGGATCTAATGGTTTAACAGAAATTCTTTCTACAGCCCCTTTAAAACTACATGCTTCTGTTTAAAAGCCTTAATAGCGTAACGTTTGTGCTCATACAGAAATATAAGATGAATGTTCCAGTGAAACCAATGGAGTCATTCCTACTTTTGGTTAGTTTCCCTGCTGATACAGGGGAGATGTGATTAAGAAATAAATGGACTCTGGTAACGTGCTGAGGGCATGGAGAGGTTGTTCACCTGTTGATTCAGATGCATAAGAGACTTTCATTTTCCTTTTTGAAAGATGAAGGGCCTGGAGTGTTTCCAAAAAACTCTTGCACAGTTCTCAAATGTCCTTGGACTGAGGGAAGGACTTGCGGGAAGGACTCGCAGGAAGGAAATATAAATACCCAATTCAAGCTGAGGGTGCCACTCAGCTGCTGTTCTGGATCAGCAGAATCAGGTTTTGTTGGCATTTCTTACATAGGTTTACCTGTTCTGAAGCTTCAGTTCTGAGGATCAGATTAGGCTAATCTGGCAGAGATATGCAAAGGTGCAGAAACAGAATGGGAGCAGTCCTTACTGATCGCTGCCATGAACCAGTCCCAACCTCTCCTTTTCCATTCAGGCAAAAGCAGACTTCTGATGTGTGTCTGTTTAAAGGCAGTGCCTGGCTCTTCCTCTCTTCAAACTGGACAGCAAAAGAGATTGGATGCAGGGGAGTGACAGCTGTTTAAAAAAGCCTCTGATCTGACACAGTTCCTTCACGCATGTTGTACCTAAATGAAGCAGATACCCCCAGGGAGCTCTTAATAGCAATGTTATGATGTCCAAAGTGGGGGAAAAAAATAGAACCAGCTATGTGAGTAATACATATATGTGTTTTAGATGCATTGTTGCAGGGTTGTGTGGTTGCCAGAGTCAGAGAGCTGGGATTTCTCAAAAGCTGCTCTTTCCAATTGCTTGGCATCTCCATGTAATCAGAGGCTGACATCAGACTCTCGATTGGAACTACTTGAGCTATTAGGCTGTGAAGAGCAGAAACTCTCTGTGTTACCCAGTGTGTATGAGGGGGAATATTTTTTTTACTTCCTTTGATGTATTAGCATCAAGAGAGGGAGTCTTCGCTTCGTTCCTAATTGCTTCTCGTCTTTGAATTTATATACCAATATGTAAGTAACTGCAAAGGGAGATAGCAGAATTTATAAAAAGTTCAAAAAGGCAGGGCTTAGAGCATGATTAAAATAAAAGATAGCATAGTATGTATGCTGTTTTTAGCTGAAATATCTCCCTAGAATACTTTCCATTTTCATTCTCATTTTATCTAACTGCTTCTAATGCACTGCTTAGTTTAACAACTGGCATGTTTTTAGGGTAGATTTTATAGTAGATATACACCCACTGTGTTCTTAACTTGAGACTTTAAATTGCAGTATCTGTATTGGACAATCTTTTCTTATACCTTCTTGGCTGAAGGCAGGAAAAAAGCAATACTGATAGGAACCTAATTAAGCCTGTAGTCTTATTATACCAGGAGCTGTGTGCTTGAAATGCTGCTCAATTCAATGAATGCTGCGTGGCACTGCCATGTTAAGTCCCAGCAGAGAGTGACATACTTTTTTTTTAATAAGATCACTGTAATTCTTACAAAGCCACCATGGTTTTCTCTTTCTTTTCAGCTGCCAAGGCAGTTGGACTTTGAACTACAGCCACTCAGACCGAGTCCCTGAGAAAGTTTGGAGGAGACGTCTTGCCAGTGTGTGCATGTGATTAAGGGGAATGAGCATGGGGCGGTGTGTTTGTGCTATGAATATGCACAGAGTATTCAGGCCTCTGCAGCCTTTCCCCCTGCCTTCTCAAAGTGTTTTTTGTTATCTTGACAATGTTTGAACAGGCTTTTAAGTTGACCTCAACAGAGGGTGAGTTGGGGGAGAAAGGTCCTAATCATTCTTGAAGATGTGTGTGTCAGTGGCTACAGAATTGGGTCATTTTTAGGAGCAGAATATGTAAGGTGCACTGAAAAATTCCAGTGTGCCCAGAGGTTTTGGATTGCTTTAAAGGTAAAACTGGGCTCTCTGTGCATGCTCAATTTTGCTTGATTTTTTTCTTTTTTCTTTTTTTTTTCCTTTCCCAAAAAGGCATTACCAAGCATTGTTCTCTTCAGAAGCCTATGACTGTCCATGATTGCAGAAATCAGATCTTCTGGATGATGAAACTCAAGATAGGCAGCAGTAACTCACTGTGATGCTCAGAGGCAAACTTTTTAAAGATGCTATACATGTTTCACTGCATCCAGTACTTAGTGATCTAGTGATTTATGATAAGGGGCGGTTTAATTTTAAATGAAACAAGAGATTAATTATGATTTAATGCTTACCATGCAAATCAGAGTGGGTCCAAAGAATGGATACTACCCAGTTCCATTTTTTCTCCCTGTAAAGTTTATTTACTTGCAGGAAAAAGAGGGCCAGTTCTTGTCATAGGCATGGTCTTTTCTTTGGTGAAGTGGTTTTTGCTTAAGTATTGTGTACAGGAGGAGAGTCAAGAGATGCATCTTAATTAATTTCTAAGAAAAGAAATCATATGTCATGCATTGACCACTGACTTTCACATGCCCAGCCTTAACCCTGGAAACTCTACATAGCTCTGCACAGCCCAAATTTTGAATAAAAGATTTTTTCTTTCTTGTATTTTTTTGGGGGGATGACTTTCTCATACTTATCCAAACCCACTTCTGACTGGTTCTTTTTCTTCAGGCTGTACTAAACTCAGTTCCTCTGGCCTTCCTCTACCCCAGCAGTTAAAATCATCAGAGGTCCATCTCAGCACACTGAAGAGATCTCATCTCCCCTCCTGTGTTAACTGTTCCCTGCAAGAAGTATTGCTGCAGGAACCTGAGGTCTTGGTCTCTGCAGAAAATTGCCTGAAGCCTTGCACACGGTTAGCATGCCAAAGACAAAATTTCCTCATAAGTTGGATTATCCCGGCAGCACTTTTTTAGCTTTATTTTCTTATCCAAAACAAGTATTAAGGAATAGGCCATTCTGTGTGTATAGCAGGGAAGGGAGTGGGTGTGCCTGGGTATCTCACACCAGCCACTCAGGAATTTTTTTTTGTTACTCAGCTACAATTTCAACTACATTGCCACAATGTAGAAATCCTAAAAGAGGCTGCCAGGTAAAGGAGAGGACAGATTATTCCTACTGCATTTGGAGGAAGGTCTTGTTCTTTATTAGAAACTAGAAAATCCACTGGGGAAGGAATCCCATACAAATGTTCCAATCTAATAAAAAAGTGCTCCAGTTGGAGCTCACATTTACTTCAGTGTAAAAGTCAGTCTTTGCATGACATAAAAGCTGGAGAAAACCAGGCTTAATTAGTTCCGCTGCTTGCAAAACTGGTCATTTGTATTCCGCTCTCCCCTCTAGAATTCCTGATTATTTATTTTCAATTTCAATATTGTTGTTTTGAAACTTATGCTTTGAATGACTTTCATTTTGTGCCATCCTATCCTTTACTCCTCTTCTCCTGGTGGTTTCACAGAGGCTATACTTTTACTTCTGACTTAATAGCAAAGACAACCCCCCCTCACTCCCTTAATGGTGTGAATGAACAGTATTAATTTTTACAACTGTGGTTTATACTCCATTGATTATCTTTAATGTGATGCTGTCTTGTTCAGTTAATAAAGTACCTGCTAAGATGTAATTATCCCCCTCCCCCAAACATAACCTGCTTTTAATAGATGTTGTAAATGCACTCATTGTGCCTGGGACATTAAAAGCACTGGTTTAAGTTCCTGTACTTTCAAATGACACTATAGCGGAAGGGTATTTTGTGGCAATCATTACTCTGCTAATACTCTAAAATAAGTATCACTACTTCATTACTTCAGTAGTATTTTTAGGCCTCTGTTACAGCTGCCACAGACTTGATATAGCCTTGGTGCCAAGACAGAGGTTGGATAAGCTGTGCTCTGGACAAAACCCTCTTAAGGGAGACTAGGAGGCTTACCTGAAGGTTTATCATTAATTTTATATCTCTGTTAGCTGATGTGAATCAGTGTCCAGATTGAAGTATGACTTAGGGTATTTACCCAGTTTGTGCTGTAAATATTTTTAGGGACCTCTGTCAATACACACAAAATTTAGAGTATGATTCTTTCTCAGATGCAACAATAAAATCATGTTCCTACAGGTACATATGAAAATGAGCACCTGTATTTGAGAAGTGCTGTGTCAGTAAATGAGTGAATGGGTTACAGCTACATTCAGCAGCTATAATGTGACTATTCATTTATGAAATTCTCCAAGTGGAACTTAACACAAATTATTAGTGTAGATTAAAAGTATGTTTCATTTATCTGCTTGTTCCTAAGAACCCAGTAGAATGGTAATTAGTTAAAGAAAATAAGAGGGAACTGCAAAATATCACAGCTCAGGGTGATTATTTATTTTCTTTCTGAGTCCTGCTTGGCTTTAGATCTGTCTTGATAAGCAGCATCTTGGACTGTGAGACTAAAAGGTTCTGTCACCTTAAAATAAGTGTGTGCCCATTTTTGTGTAGACCTTTTTAAATGACAATCGAAATAGGTTTTCCTCAAAGAGTAAAAAAAACCAAGAAAAGGTTCTTCCTCAAAATTCTGTGTGTCACTGGAGGAGGAACAACTTTGGGTATACATGCGTGCATACACACACACGCACATATATATATATATACACACACACAGAGAGAAATGTATATCTAGATAACAAAAGAAGACCATTGGAAAGATTGCACAAGATCATATTGGTCACTGAGATTAGAAGTTTGATAAAAGGGAGAAGAAATTTACAGCCACATTAGCAGCAAACTGGTCAAATGAGAGAAAATATTTAGTACTCCAGCTCTCATTACATAAAAATTGAAGGTAATTGATGTATCTTGTTTTTTCCTTGTTTTGACTTTGTATCTTCATCCAAAAGCATCTCATGGTTGAGTTCACTTCCTTCCCGTTCCCTCCTTCTCTCAATGGAAGATAAGTTTGGACTCAGAGATTGTGATGTTATTGATGGAAACTCTTCTACTGCATGTAATGGGTGGTCAAAAGTGAGGTACACCTTGCTTAAGGGTGTGGGAATTCTGCTGTTTGATACTTGCATACTTGCAAGAGTAAACACTGCTTTTGAATGAACTGCCCCTGCTATATTACAGCAAGGGCTGAAAAATAAAATTAAAACATAGAAAAGCCAAGTTAATGAAATTAAATCTTCCAGGAAAACAGATGGGTAAGTCAAAGGTAAAGTGACACAAGGCTAGGTCATAGGCTGGACTTGGTGATCTTAAAAGGTCTTTTCCAGCCTGGTTCATTCTGTGATACAGTGTCATTTGCAGATGCACTGAAGGAATGTGTTGTATTTATTTTTGCAAAGAGATGCCTCCCGTGCCTTTGTTGCCTTTTGAGACAGTCCAACCTTGGGCTTGTTAAATATGTCTCTACAGAAGTTGGCACATACTGACATTGTTTTCTGCAGTCTGCTCTTCTGTAGCTTCTTGAGTCTAGTGGTGTGAGCCAGATGGACAGAGCCCTAGAGCTAAATGCTGGATAGCATAATTAAGAGCTGACTGAGACAAACTTTGGCTGATACTACAATATTTATCCAAATTACATCTTCAGTGTCAAAGTAATTCCTGTTTTTCCTTTCAGATCATATTCCTTGGGTATGAAGATGCTGAATTATATACCAATATTGTTTTCATTGGCATAATACAGAGTTCTCTCTACTACTTTGTGCCCTGGTAGCAGGACAGGAACATTTTACAAATTTGTAGAGCTTGTGGAAGCTCACCTGAATTTTCCTTTCATATCTGTACAGCCTTTTTTCTGCTATGCTTTGGAGTCATGGTGGTCAGTTGTGAGTATCATGTGAATTCTGCTCCCAGAAGCCCCATGTCAGTGTGGTCCTGGCCAAGCATGTTGTGGACACTGGAATGTGACTTATGAGGAAACATAGCAGATAGCTTTTAGGTGGACTCCACTGCTATCTCTCAATGGCTGGTAGGTGTGTAGAGCAGACTCAGACCCATCCAGGTGCTGAACTCCTCCTGGGTGAGCTGAGAATATTTAGTTTTGTAGGCTGGAACTGAGAAGGAGGACCAGCGGCTAAAATGCTATTGCCTAGGGGACCAGGATTCATCCACTGACTTTTCATGACAGCTTAGGGGAAGGTTGTTAGTGGAATTCAGATCACCAAGTTTTAGCACTCTAACTTTGGGCCATCCATCCTGTTCATGATGGATGTGAGCCTGTCTTTCACTCTTGAGCAGAGGAAGTTTCTAGTTCAGATGAGTCCCTTAAGTTCTGTGAATGTCACAGTGTGAAGTGGGTACTTCCACAGGCTTTTTGGCACTCTGCTCTCAGGTCTTTGGCAGAGTGACAGCACATCCTTCCTCTCAGAGGAGTTATCACACAAGCAGTGAGAGCAAGATGGGTTGTGTGGTGGTAGATCCATGACACACAGACCTGTTTTGTAAATGACAGGCAATCTGCCAGGCTGCGACCCTTCCTCATCAGGAGTGCTTCTGTCCTTCACAGGCAAATGCTTTCAGGTGACATATAAAGGCAGTACCCCCAGGTGCAATTCTCCAGTCTTATTTTTCAGCAAGCAGGAGCCCTTGCAAGCTGGAACTGAGGAGATCTGCAGGCCTTACTCTGTGAAGACTAACCTTAGGTTGGGCTGAGTTTGCAATTGCCAGTCTTTCTTTTGAGGTCTGGCTCATAGGGGAAATTGAGCTTTCTTACATTACAGACAGTGTGTCCTGGTTAATTACAGTCATGTAAAGATGAGGTTTTACCTTGGGACTTGGTTTAATTAAAAAACGGTGCTGGGAAGTTTATTAAACATCTATGTTCTCTCTGGGTGCCAAGTTTTAATGCTCGTTTTCTTCAGGTGCTCTCTGAGCTTCAGTCAAAAAGGTTCACCTGAACCTGACATCTGCACTAATGAAAGGGGAGGGAGGACAGACTGTCATTCTCTGTCCAGCCAGGTTTGAGCCTGGCAGCTCATTTTTCACAGCTTGGGCTTGTGTCTGGCTTGGGGAAAGTCAGGTAGTAGTGTCAGAGGAAAAGTTGCACTGCAGAACCTAATGCTTGCCCTGTGTAGTGGAAAAATCATGATCATGCACGTGAAATGTGGACTTAGAGGAACTTTGTGTGGGTGGTCTTGTTTTGACTCTTTCTGCCCCCCCTTCCTTCCTTTCCCTCCTGCTCACGTATGCTGAAGTCTGTCATCTATTTAACTTGAGCTTTTCTAATAATCCTAGATAATATACAACAAAAACAATAACAAGGTGCTTGGATATACAATCCCTCTGAACTGTAAGAAGCCACAAGATCTCTTAGACATTCTTTTTGTTAGTACTGGCTTGTGAGAGACCTAGCACTCCATGATGCCCATCTGTTAGCAGCATGTTTTAATGTGATTAATGTGAAAGTTGCAAGAATTGCAATAGTTTTTGCTGCTCTACAAGAGAATCTGCCACTGTTAATCTCCTGCAGTATTAAAAGCTTAATATAGTCAATCTAATGTTATGGAAAGCTGTAGCTTTGTTTTTGTTACCATCACCTTAATGTATTATTAAACTACTATTAGCTTTTCCTCTGTAGTTCATAAGCATAGAGGAAGTGTAGATATCATGCACAGGCAGAAAAATATTTAAATGATCATTTAAGTATGAAATCTCTCAAGAAAGAGATGCTCCAGCATAAAAGGGTTTTGTAGAACATTAGGTTTGATTGGTATTTCTGAGGGGATGTGGACAGAGCAGGATGTGTTACAAGTCAGCCCTTTCTCAAAATGCTGGTGGAGGCTGGGAAACTCACAAGCAATGTCCTGATGTGGTTGTTCTTTGCTGTGCTTTGGTAGACATGATTTACCCACTCATGGCAGTAGACCTATCTCATTAGTAGTTTAATCAGAACTGTTCTATCTTTAACAGAGATGATAGGCAAGATAAGCAGTGTTATGGCACAAGAAGGGACTGTCTCCTGGAGCAGGCTGACACTTCAGGAAGCAAATAGAGGAGAACCCAGGGAAAGAAAAAAAATTACTTGTTTCATATAGCTGCTTGTGTTGGAAAGGATCAAAGAAACCATAATGAGTCAGTATCTTTCTTTTTCTTTAAAGGAAATTTCAGAAGAGTGATTCAATTAAATAGTAGTTTACTCAAGATCTGCAGGTGGCTTGTAAAGTGTAATCATATCCCCCTTACCTTTTAAACCCAGATCTACAGCTTTGTTCATTTTAGTGGAGGTGGAGATCTCCATTCTTCTATTTACAGTAGCAGTTTGGTAGAGGAGAGGGCTTGTTATAAAACTTCTTGGTTTATGGCATGATTACAAGGTGCTTTTGTTTCCAGCAGGGACAGCA
This sequence comes from Leptocoma aspasia, assembly GCA_013399835.1. NCBI lineage: Eukaryota > Metazoa > Chordata > Aves > Passeriformes > Nectariniidae > Leptocoma > Leptocoma aspasia. Next base: position 1,165,964 of record VXAX01007071.1, on the reverse strand, counting down.
ATAGTGCTTTGGTCAAGACATTTCAAAACTGCTTGCAATCTTTTTTTAAGATCATTGGGCACTGTAGGACAAATTGAGACCTGCCTTTCAGTGAAACACTCCCTTGCTCCATCATGCACAGCATCTTCACAGCTGCCAAGCAGCTTGTCCACTTCCACTCATTGCAAAAAGTCAAAACCAGATCAGATAGAATAGTGCTGTCAAAGGGGTAGTTACAGAAATTGGATTGGACTCCACGAGTTTTTCTGGTTCTTCTGTGTGACCCTCTACAACCCAGTCTTTGAAGCATTTAAGAGCTTGAGGTGCCATGATTAAAAGCTTCAAGGACCATGCTTTTTCATTTACCCTCTAAAAGGACAGGCATCAAGTCCACTGCTCTAAGCCATTAGGAAGACTTGCAGGGGAGGATAGCTTGTCTGTCAGACTGAGTGCAGTAAATGGGCTTTCTCCCTTGTTGCACATTGTTGAAGTGAAACTGTTAAATTTGGTCCCGGAGGGCTGTTGTGGCACACCCTGCACCTGTGAGTCTCACTGTTGCTTCTGCTCTTTGTCCTGTGAATTGAAGAGTGATGCCCAGTATCCTCCATCCATTCTCGACAGGAGAGTCATCTGCCAAAGGCTTCAAGTAGTGAGCTGAGGTGAAGGTCATACAGCATATTAAATTAGGAGACTGCTTTGCTCTGCCCTCCCCCCTCAGCTCTTTGGCAGACAGAGACTGTTAGCTCACACTGTGAGAAATTCCAAGAACTTCTAGGATGGTATTCCAAAGCCTTGCAAAGCTGTGCATGTTAGTGTAAAATCTGTTTACAAGAATCCTCATGGATCAGCTCCTTCCTATACTCACGGTTGCAGGGATATCCCTGGAAAAGGACATTTTTTTCATGACTTGGAAGAGTCTTGGAAACAGGGAGTTAGGGGAAGGAGGATTCAGCTGCACCTTAAATGCCTTGCTGTTGCCTTATGCTTTTAGTTCGCTTCTTAGTGGTTCAAACGTGGAGGAAAGAGGATTCAGTAAGCAACTGTGTATGTGTTTGTCTTCAGTGAATGCCTGCTCATGCAAGGCAAGCATGATTCAGCTACCAGTTAGTGCTGATATACCAGAATTGGCAAGCACTGAACACTCCTGCTACTGGATCTGCCCCAGTTGCTTGATGTGCAGCGATGAATGGATGAACATTCACCAATGCTGTTGCACAAACAAATAAGTTAATAAAAAGCAGCTGATTATGTCATTGTAAGATGTAGAAACTCCAAAGTAGCACTGAGATTATTTAAAAACAGATGTTCTTATCTGGAAATTACTAGAAACATAGAGTGGTTAGGATAGACAGAAAACAAACTCTCTATCTTGTCTTTAAATCATTTAATGGTGAGGACTTTTATAACAGTTTTTCTCTCGAAGTCTTATCCCAGGTCTGAGTTTGACAGCGAATTTAGCTTTGGATTATCTCAGAGATAATTTGAGCTGCACTGGCATTCTCCAGTGAGACAATTAACTCACGAGGAAAAGCTTTTTTAAGGGGATGCACTGGAAAGAAAATGCTCTGTGAAAACTGGAATTATACAAACCAGCTGTCTGGCCTCATATAAAATGATACTGGCCTTTTGTACCTCCATGTAAGTGGTATTTAACCCTTGCCATCATTACCGCGTTCTGCTGAGACAGATGAACTTCTCAGCTGGTGGCTGAGCGGGCCAGGGACAAAGCGCAGACGGATGCGATTGTGCGAGGACGCGGGGCTGTGGTGGCCCGGCCGTTAGGTCATTCATTATTCGGGCAGACAAAGCTTCCCGCCCTCATCAATCACTTCGGGTTTTTTTGCTTTCCCTCCCTCTCCGAGGGGGCTCAGTCAAAAGATCAGGCATACGGCACAGTCACAGAAAGCTGGATCGTTTCCATTTATGTTTCTCTGCCCTCTGGAGGCAAAAGTTGTCCCGTGCTTGTGGCCTGAGGTGTACCGAGGGTGCCCCTTCTGCCCCATGTTCCCCAGGTGCTGATGTGTGCAGGATTGACTCCTCTGCCCATTTCCCTAAGGAGAACGCGGTTTTCTTTTCAGCTGTGGAAATGATCCCAGACCACTGGTCCTGGGTGCACATAGACTCATTTTTAACTGCTTCCACAGTCCTCCTTAAGGAGGATTCTGTAGCTATGGTCAGTGGCAGGAGACTTGTATTAATGTCCCCTTTTTATCAGCTGATAAGAAAAGTTGTGGAGTGGTGTCTGTGCACATCCTCTTCAGTAGTTGTGAAAACACCTGAGGATGGCAGCCAGTTTGGGAAGTTATATTGAGCCTTGGTGCTGCTGGAGAGGAAATGTAGTGCTTCTGTGGCGTGTTCCAGGGCCATGGAAAGAACACATGGCAATATTAGTGTTCTGCTGTAACAGTGGAGAGAGCAGCGCAGGGTCCCTCCCATCCCAGGCATGGCCTGCTGCAGGCTGGGGTAGCATGGAGAGAGGGCTCAGGGGAGGAAAAGAATATTCTTTCTTCCTTGAGCCTAATGGCAATCCTCAAATACACAGAGAAATAGTTTTGATCAGAAAATCATGGCTGGTACCAGATGGTTCAAGCAAAGTGTAAGAAGTACTGTAGTAAAAAGTAGTAACAACTGCCCACACATGAAGCTTTATCGTAGAGGAAGGCTTGGCTTTGACAGGTCCTTTGAAGCATGAGCTTCTTATGTGTTGTTTGTTCACTCTCTTGTCATTGCACATGCTAGTATTAACTGAGCTGGATGTGTGGGGGTTTGTTTTTTAAATTCTTCCTAAATTCTTGGCCTTGGTGATGAAACATGGCCAGCAGCTCTGCTGGTTACCTGCGTATTGCCTGGGAACTCTCTGGAATTAGTTTAATTTCTCTGAATACCCACTTGTTCTTGCATTACAAAGCTGGATAATTAAAGAATCCCGGAATTCTCTCTCTGTACTATTCATTCCTTTGTGTACCTCTTTCTTGTGCCCTTATATCTAAATTAAATACATTAGACCTCTCCAGTGTCTTTCCATCTGTAGATCTTTTCATGCCACTAATTATTTTTATAAACTGCTTCTGGAGCTCTTTTATTTCTCAGTATCATTCACAACTCAAAGGAGGCTGCAGACAGCAATATCCTTACGAGTATGTTCTGGGAGCTCCTTTCTCCTCAGTTTCTTCCATCCTCCCCATTTTTCCAGGCTCAGTGCTGTAGCCTTCCCTCACTAAACCAAATGACTTCAGCCACTGTAAAGGAAGAATACCGAATCCTTCATTTATGTGCATTAATCTGATAAGTAACTAAAGCTACAGGCCTAAGCATCTTGGTGAGCTGCCATATCATTTGCTAATCGTTAACACTGTTGAAAGCCTTTTTTCTTTATTAAAAAACAAAGTATAGTCTTTAAAGAGCAGTATTTTGCAAGAAGAGAAAGCTGTGTTTGTTTTGAAAGGAAGATTTATTGGGATGATATAATCCGACTTGTGCTATCTCCTCACCTGTTTTTCCTGAGGCAGACCATCAATCTTTATTAACATTTCTAAATCAAAAGATAAAAATGATAGACAAATTCCAGAATGGGATGAAAATGCTAACAAGAGCTGAAAGAGAAATCCTTTCCTTTTAATACCTGCTGAAGTGGAATTCAAAGAGGATCTAGTTCACTATAGATGTGTGTGATCTCAGAGCAGTTTTGTGGCTTGAGTCCTTTGTAACATGAGATTGGACAGAAACAACAATGGTGTGGGGGTCCCATCTGGAAGGATTTATCATCTAAACTCTTAATTCTGGACTTGCTTTTTATTTTGCCATCTAATCTTTTTGCACTTACGTGCCTCACGTGAAACAGCTTTGAGTGGGTCCTGGACTTGGCTGGGTCCAGCTTCTTACCTTGCTTTACCATTTCCTTCCTTGAGATGCCTCTAGCACAGCTGATGATTTCCTTATCCTTTGGGCTGTCCCTGCCTCTGGCTTTTGCAGTGCTGGCTCCACCACAGCATTAATACACACAGCTGGATATTGCCAGTTCTGTCTGGTGATGAATGTTGTGGTGTGCTCCCAAAGCTAGCACACGTTTGACAGAACTTAAATTTTTAGTCCCCTCCTTTGTGCCTGCATCTGACCTGTGAAAATGCATTCAAAGAAAAATGAGGCTTCTTAAGTGCTTGGAGGATGAAGGTTTTAGAGAGAAGTTAACCCTCCACTAACATTGGAGGGACATTTGCTGAAGAAGCGGCAGTCAGGCTTGTACTGTTACTCTCATTTCAGGAGAATGCTTCAGTACAAGTCACACACAGATGTTTAGGAGCTCATCTGGGGCTACCTGAGGTCTCTCTTCCCTCTGAACATAATCTATGACACCTTGCCTGTACAGGCAGGAAAATAATTCGCTCCATGAATTAGGAAGAAAATTATAGACGGAAAAGGTTGTTTTCAGTATACCATGCACTGGTGCCTCTTTCAAATAGAAAAGTGGTAAATCAGGCTGAAAAAAAGATTGTTTTCAAAATTGTCCTTCCCTTTACTTTCTTCACTCTCACAAAAAGTAGTCTTGTGACCCCAGCAAGGCAAAGCATGCAGCTTGTCTGACTGTGGTCTTTTTACACAGTTTGAGCATGGCAACCTTATCTATAAATTCTAGCATCCACAGATGCATACATGCAGGTTAAATATCTATTAATCCATATATTTAAACTGTAATATCTTAAATTATTAGATTTATTCACACATTTTAACTTAATTTTCAACATTCTTTGCAGCTATTTATGGCTTATTGTATAGAGAAAGAAAGGGCAAAACCCAGGCTTTTTCTTATTTACAGATAAAGGGTACTATGCTGTGATTCCAGTGACTGATTTTCTTTCTTGACTCACTAACCACAAATTAATCCACAGCTCTTCAGCACTGAACTACACTGAGTCAGAACTAGAACTGTGGGCTATGTTGGAGAATCAGAGCATTTTCTGATTTGTTTTTCCTTCTTGATCTAGTGCAGTATATTGCCTGTGTTGAAACTAAACAGAATTAACTTTGTAATCTCTAGTGTACAACATCAATTTATTTTTCAAATAAGCTTTGAATAACAAGATATAGTTACTGCTGACATTCGGTCAACAAAATATTTTTTTTAATACCTAATAAATAGAAATGTCTGATAGTACTAATTTTTTAATACAGAAACCAAAGAATGACTGCTCCTAGGGGAAATAAGACACTGTTTGGGAATCCTGGAACAGCCAACCTATGTGAGACAGTTCAGCACATCCTGAATTTGTGCTGTGTAACAGAACTTCTGGCAGAGCAGAACTGCCATATATAAATGAAGTTGATGGACCTGGGTAACATCTTTCCTATAGAGGCAATTGTTGCTGGATGATTTTAGAGTAATCTCCAGGGTAGTCAGGGAGGTAATTTCTTCCCTGGCTGGCTCTTCCAAACATACCTGTGCATTCATGATCATGCAGAAGGTAATGTTTGGGAGCAAATGAGACAGACATAGTCCTATGGTTTAAGCTTGATGTACTTCCTTTGCCCTATCTTTCTGGAAAAAGCCCTAATTACTGGTTTCTCTGTGAAAGCATATAAGAAATCAGCTGGTTTTAGTAATAGAAATTTTGTCTCAGAGATGTTCATGCTGAATTCTGGTCCAGCACCAGGAGACAGGGTTTTGTTTGTTGGGCTTTTTTTTTCTCTCTGAAGAGTTGTAAAATATTCATATTCTTTGTGTGTGAACATTAATCACAAGGTGGTGGGTGAGGGAGGCTTCTTCATGGGTCAGGCTTTGCTGCTGTGGCTTCTCTTTCCTGTGCAAAGCTGCTGTGAAATTGGAGGAATTTGTGCTGACAGTTTGAGAGGTTCTAAGGTGAGAAATGGGATGAAGCACAGCCGTTGGGACTAATCTGTTCTTCTCTAGGCTTTTTGCTTTGGAGGGGCATGACCTTCAGTGCATATGGACCATAGTGAACACACTGAGTGAATATATAAAATGTCTCTGAGGAAAGAAGCAACTTTAAATTTAGTGTTCAAATGCAAGAGAACACTAGAGAAACTAGAGAACTAAGAGAAAGAGAATGATATTTGAATAGACACAGGAGCCTCAGAAAGGACAGGTGCCTTGTTTTAAACAGACACTACTTACGATTTAATTAGATTCCCATGTTAGTCCCTAGGTCTGAAGGGAAATGGAAGAGGTATTCAAAATTCCAAAGGATATGATTAGAAATTGGACTAGTCTGAGCAGGTAACAAAATCTGCCTTTTCCTCTTTGTCTCTCTTAGGAGTGCAGTGGCTGGTGGGGGAAAATTTACTTCTTATGATTGGGTGACCTGATTTTGTCTCCCACTTGCACAACACAGCCTCTTGTAAGAAAACGACTAGTCTTAAACTTGTACATAATTGCACAGCAGGGAGATTGGGTTTAAAAATGCAGATTTCTGTGTATTAAGGAGCAGAAATCTGTTTTGAACCCTTGAACTTCCTTTGTTGTTTAAATGGCCACCTACAGAACCCGTCTGCAGAGAGCCAGTGAAACACAGTAGCTTCTTTTATATGGAACAGTATCTTCCCCCACCCCTCTCCTTCTCCCCTCCTTTCTGACGTGAGTGTAATATTCTATCCTTGTAACAAAGGACACTAATTATGGAACTTAGAGACTATGTATGTCTAGGCTATACAGTAGCAGTAAATGAGGGTATATTCTGCTAATCAGTGGTACTGAGCTTGGGAACAGTGTTATCTTTCTTTTCTTGAGAAAATGAGCTGTGTGCTTTATTTTACGTGTTTTCTTATTGAATAGGAGCTCGGAGTAGGTACACGCCTCCTCCTATCTGTATCAAAGGGGCTAATGTTTATATCCTTGTCCTCAGATGTTCAAAATCATGTTCTTCTGCTACAATTTGGCAACTTAAGAAAGCATCAAATATACACACCCTACTGTTGTTGTCCTACATAATTAAGTGCTATAAAGGTAAATTTGTGTTGTGAATATGATTTTATAGAGCTTGTACTTTATCATACTTGCCAAAGCCTTAATGTAAAGGGCAGTGTTCGACAAACGTGCTGTGACTAACTCATATGAATATCAGCAAGAAAATTAAAACAGTGTGGGATACTTTGTTTCATATAAATGACTTCCTAAACATTCAGCTTTACAATTTGGCATTTTTCATGTCAAGAACAAACCATAGAAACTAAGCTCAAACAAATCACCTTAATTGTAAGTGTGTGGAAAAACAAATTTTGTAGAACGGATGATTTGAAAATAAAGAGGCTTTAGTCCTTGTAGACCTGGGTTAGCACATACCTGTGCTGCAAAATGCATTCTTTTACTTCACTTAAACTAAGGTAAAATAAAGAAAAATACCACATTGGGAGGATCGACTCTTTCACAGTTGTGTTCTTTCACAGTTGTTGATCTAGAACTGGATAAAGTGGTGTTCTAGCCCTACTGGGGATCTTCTTAAGCATGACCTGTGCTTTGAAACATTTTGGGAGATGCTGCAGGGAGAAAGTGTCTGTCCTGTCTTGGCACGGAGGTAGATGTGACGTTAGTAATGTTATCATGGCAGCTTGCTACGGTATGGAGCTAGGAATTGATTGTCTAGAGCCTGAATGGCCTGAACTCCCTTATGAGATCTCATGTCCCATGGCAGAATACCCACAAAGTCACCAGGGCATGTGGATTCCTCATTCTGATCACAGAAAACACGTGGGAGGGCCTTGCCCTCAAAGGGTAACTTTGCTTGGAAGATTGTTAGGCTGCATGTAGCAATGATGGGGCAGGGAGGATAATTTCTGTAAGTTTTCATAGGGGAGGGAGGCTGCTGGCTAGTTTTGTAATCGGGTCACAAGTGTGGGGAGAGTGCATCCTTGTGCAGGCCTAAAGTCAGGCTAGGACTGTTTGTTTTCTTTTGCAAGCAGAGACACAGTTTTGTGCTTAAAACACTGAAGCATTAAGACAAATTGCTTTCCAGGAGAAAAACAAAAACAAAGTGTGTAATTGTGCTCCTTGCCTCATCTCTGTGGAAATTAGTTTGATTGTTTTTGGACCCTTTGGCACTGCATGACATGAGGAAAGGGTGGATGGCCTAGGAGTAGGTTGTGGCCTCTGGAAGATGAGAGTGAGTCAAAAAGTGAAGCTGAGAGTACTCTATAAGTTCTTCATTGCCTTTAAGTGTAAACTGTTCATGACAGAAATGCATTGTTCTGAGCACACTTTGCCAAGGGTGCAAATGAGGCTAAGGCATTTTGTTCTTATCTTGTTACAACTTTATTCCTGAATGCAATTAACAGCTATTTTATTAATCTTATTATATTTTGTGTATATGTAAATCTTATATAATTTTGTGTATAAACTGTACTGTTCCAGAGATGCTGTTAGTACCTATTTGGAAAAACAATGATGGAAGAGGACCTTGTAAAATGGTAGATGAACAGCTGATCTTGGTTCAAGGCTTGCTGGACAGTGTTGACAACTTCTGGGGTTTTATTGACAGTCTTGGATTGCCAAAAACTAGAATCATGTGGTCATTTGAGCATTAGCTCTCTGTAAACAAGTTACTAGCTAGTCTGGTTGTAAACGTTAGTATTTTGAACTCTAGAGTTTCACAGCTGTAAAGGTGAATGAAGAGCACTAAACTGCCATTTATCAAATAATCCACAGAGCCCTGGTACTTCTGAGTAGATGTTATGTGTGCAGACTCTGTTTTAGGAGCCAATGGCATTTGACTACTGATGTCTGAATACTTGAACTTGGCAAAAATGGAAAAGATTGCCATAGGAACTCCCTTATAAGGTGATTCTACTTGGAACTGATCTAAGCATCTTAAAATAAATCCAAAACACAAATAAATGGTGGTTGTCTGTCTAGAGGACTTCCTGATAGGCATATTGCTATGTTTTCTGTAAGTGCAATTAGAGGCAATTTTCAATCCTACTTAAAGAAACTTTACTGCTGCATTCACTATGTCCTTCCATAGGGCTTTTCCCCCTCCAATTTTTCCAAAGGAGGTTTTGGTAGATTTTGTTATTTAACCCGGAAGTGGTAGTTTTACCTGGCAGTGGTAGTACCTTCTATTATTGCTAAGAAAGTCAAAAATTATAGAAGAACAACTTTTAAAAGTGGTTGAATTGAGATATTTTTCTTTCAGAATTGGCCAATGTATATGACAGTGCTTAGATTTTTTCTCGTGACATTCCTCTTATTAACTCATTTCTAAATTACAAGAATCTAAGGTAAATGCTAAGGTGCAGCTATATTTTTTCTTTTTTTCTAAAACACTCTTTTAAATGCTTGTAACCTCTTAAGCTACTGAATAGACTTAGTTAAAACCTGTCCTCATTTTATGATTCAGAGGCTGCATATTCTATGACCAGCATTTCATATTATGCATTCCATCTATCTGGAAATAATGTGATAAAGGAAGTAAGGAATACTTACTTCTGGTTTTGATAGCTCTAAATAGACTTATAGAAAACAAAACTCAGTGTTTATGTCTCCATCTGAATGTATTTTAATAAGAGAGTTGGAGCAGCACCACCATCAATACCATTGTCTGTGTACAGATTGACTAGAACAGCCAGTGCCTTCAGGATTAAACCTGTAAATAGATATGTTGGGTTATGTCTTTAAATCTGTCTGGTTTTTTATTTCTTTTGATCTAATGAATCTTAAGGCTTGTGAGCTTGGCTTCAGGCTCTAAAATACAAAGGCTTTTAGCACAGCAATTGATAGTAGAAGGACAATAACCGTTTTGGATTCACTTGGAGCCCTCTCCTTCTTAACATTAATACTATTAATTTTATTCTAATTTTGTGACATGTACTGCCTGTTTTTTTTTTTTTTGTCTCCTGCAGAACTGCAGTTATTGGAACAAAGTCAGTTTGTTCTCCCATCTCAAGGCTAGACTATGTCTTCCCTCACTAAACTGGGATTTCTGTGTATAGTCATTCTGTTCAACCTCCTGGTTCAACTCCACTATGGCAGCCCCTTTCTCCAAGCATTTCTGGCCATGCCTTCCTACACATATCACATCTCAGGGTGGAAATTCCTCACGTGGTGGGGTTTGCTCATAATGGCAGAGCCTTAAGTGTTGTTGAGCCTGACTGAAGGCCATTAAAAGCAGTGTCAGGAAGCCTGCTGGTTTCAAGAGGCACTGGATCAGGATGGCAGTGCAAAGGGAAGAGGTGAGAAGATGGGAGGAGGGAAAAGGGACCTGCTTCAGAATCAGGAAAATAGCATTACTCCTAAGTGGTCAGTATGTCTGTTCTGTTTTCCACCCCTTTGAGAGGATGGATTCCTGGCTGGTCACATGGAATGGGATGTGGGGGTTTATCTGCCATTAGATGTGCTCTGTGGCTCTTCCCAGTGCCCACTTTTTTTCACTTTCATTGCAATGTGCACTTGAAAAGCAGGTAATGGTTTTAAAAATTATCTACTCCTATGTGTCAGAGGTGCATTGGATGTTGACCAATATTTTCTCAGCACTTCAATTTATTTTCAGATTATCACTTTCCTTGGCAATTCAAAGTCTGTGTATCCCCCATGACACCAGAAGAGCCCTTGCACTGGTAGTCAGGGGGACACGTGGGATAACTCTGGGATATGACTGCATTGTTCATCTTGCCTCAGGGGAGTCTCTGTGCTGGCACCCATCTCCCCTTTCATCATGTTCAGCAGTGTGGTCTTAGCACAGTTAAAATTTCGGGTTAGTTTTAGCAGGATCTGGAAACAGGAAAGGCAGTGTGCTGGTTCTTGCTCCAAAAGCAGGGGCTCTGGGTTGGGGATTTTTGTGTTTTTTTATCCTCTCCCAAACTGCTAACTGGGATTGTTTATATTTTACAATATTATGACTCCTGTTATGAGCTGCCTAAGGCAGCCACATCAAAGTACTGCAGAGCGTGCATGGTGCCAGCTTGAATAATAGCAACAAATGCCGGTCTCCCAAACCTTGGTTTGATTTTATTGTTCCAGTAGGAAATGAGTTGGTGTGATCCCTCTGTCTGTGAGAGTCTTTGACTAGAGATCATTGTTCTGGCACTCAAATCCCTATTTTAATTAGAAAAGAAGGAAATGCTTTGAGCTGATGCTTAGATAAAAGCTGCAAATTATATTTATCACTCTCTGAAGGGGTTTTATTTTCTTTCAATTTAGGACTTCACAGCAAAATCCCCCATTTGGTTTAATTTTTAATTTTTTTTGGTGTCTCCCATTCTCTCTGAGGTGGCTGAAGCAATGGCACTGTTGTCTCAGCTCCCACCAGGCACCCCATATGATGTCCTGGCCATGTGGGTTTTGCCATTGATTTCTGTGGGGATGCCCTCTTGGCCATTGTCCACACAGGAAGAACTAACATGTGGGCCCACAAGGGCTGCTGTTACTTTTGGGTGACATGGGCCTCTGCTGCCTGGCTTTGGGTGTGGTGGGGATAGAGCTGCCCATTGAGGTCATCTTCTCCGTCCTGGGGCTCCAGCAGCCACTGCAAGCCACAGGGCTGGGAGGAAAGGCTTCAGTATACACTGTCTCAGCTTATGTATCTGAACTGAAGCCATTTGTTCCATGCTTACAATGGCAGAAAGTATCATATTGAGGTTCTGACCATATGTACACACACTGATTTTTATAGTGTGGATTGTGAAGTGAAAAATGGTCTTAATTCTGAATGGAGACTGCTTGTGTTTCAGCCTGTTGCTATCATTGTCTGAAGAATGATTTAAAATGCGGCTGTAATTCATGCCCTTCCCTTCCCTTCCCTTCCCTTCCCTTNNTCCCTTCCCTTCCCTTCCCTTCCCTTCCCTTCCCTTCTCCTAGTTTTCCCTTTTGGAAGGATGGTGTGGGTTGTCCCATATCTTAGTGTCTGGCAGCAGCCTTTAAAATGTGCTTAAATGGATTAATTTGCACCAGAGTCTTTAATACCTTCCTTCCAGAAATCCAGCCAGTTCCTAGCAGGAATCTGACTCAGCACTCATAGTCCCAAGAGAGGACCTGTTGAAACCATGTAAAAGTTGTTCATTTGTTTGCTTGTTTTAGAAACCTGTGTTTCCATGGGGCAAAATGGATAACATTTCATGAGCATGCCATTTTTGTAACAGTGCTGAGGTGCAAGTCCATCACAACTGATTTGTGAGCTCCTTGTATTTAAGTTTCAAGTGTCTGACTTTCAAAGCACGGTCCATCTGCAGTCGCTGTTAGTGGTAAACTATTGGTGATAAACTCTGCTCACACAGACCTTCTTGACTGGTTTCATTGTACTCTGCCAACTGTGCCATCCTGCTTCAAAACTTGGGAAGTGTGGATGGTCAGCAAGAGTAGGCTTGAAAAAATATAATTCTGACATAGATAAGAAAGCTCTCAAGCCTCAGCTTCTGTGGACTTTCAGAACAATCTTTCTGGCTAAACCATTAGGAGCAATCAAGAAGCTAAATGCTTTAGAAAAATGAATTAAAAACAATCTAGCTACTTGGTAGGAGATTTAGCTATGTTGATAAGAAGGGATGTTTGCCACTTTGTCACATTCTATCCTTTAAAAGAGAATGCTTAGCAAACTTCTTTGTATTGTAAAATTTTGCATAATTTTATCCTTTTTTGTAACTTGCATATGATTAAGGAAGGGAGATGAGTTTGATCCAGGGCAGAGGAGAAAATGAAAGACACCAGGTAGGGTTTGCCTCATTTATACCAGCACAGTGATTTCACAAAGAACGTGGAGAGATGTAGTAAGTGGAGAAAAAGAATTGGACAATTAGAATGGAAATTTTGTTACTAAAAACTCCAATTTTTTTGTGCAGTTCTTATAAAAACCTGAGACATGAAAAACAAAAAACAGTAAGGTTTTTAAGATGTTTGCATTGTGATATAAACATTTTTATAATATAAAAAGTCACAAGTCTGTGAAAAAATTAATCTGGAAAATGAACTCTTAATTTTTATGCTATTTTCTTGTAAAATATTCCTTAAAAAAAAGGTGTTGAAATGTTGACATTAAAGCCACATAAAGTTTACTCTATTAGGCTGCTGACCAGAAGCCTGGATTGCTGTAGCTTGTAACCAAGGAAACCAGAAGAGTTGGTCACTGTAGAGGGCTGTTGGAAACATAAAAACAAATTAGCAAGTGACAAGTTCCAAGCTGTGTGAGGTGAATCCTTGGCCAACTGGGGAGCTCCTCACCTAAACTTCTGGGCCACTAATGAAAGGGAGATCTGCTGAGTGCTGATAAATACAGGGGCACCAGCTCTGTTCAGGAAACTCCAGAGGGAGAAAAGTCACTGCATGTTCATTTGGCTTGGGTTACTTTAGTGGGGTTATTTGTTTTTTGGCAGGTGCTGCCACATCAGATTTGTGTAGAGTGGATGGAGCCAGCTCCTGCACTGTCTCACCCATGTAATACAGTGTCCTGTAACCTAAAAGCCCATCAAAGGACAGAAGGAAGGCTGCTGAGCTGCACGGAATGTTGGTCTGACCTAGTAAGGGTCTTGTATTCTTTGGTTCACACAAGCAGTTAGTAGGCCAGAGGATTGTGTGGCTTGTGCAGTGAATCACACATAATCACTTTGACCTTCAATTTAACAGTTTGTTTTCCCATTTCTTTTGGATATAAGAAGATCTTGTTGAATATAATTTTTGCAAATATAGTTTATATCAGTTTTACAAGCCTTGCTTCTGAATTTGGCCCAGAATCTATAAACCTTTGGCTTCTAGAAGGTAATGAAACCACAAAAAATGAACAAGTGGTGTTAATAAAGAATCAATCAGAGCATTGGCTTAGCTATTACAGCTACTAAAATTGCTCAAATAAGGTAAATGCAGAGCTCAGATAGCTCAACACTGTGCCACTGAAGTCAGTTTCACAGCTTTCACTGACTTGTCCCTTAATTTTCAGTAAAGCATATGACAGTATTCCTCAAAACTTTCATGGAACTAATTTTAATTTATCTGGGCTTATGCACTGCCTAGCTGATTGAAAAAGCTGGCAGCGTTTCCAGACATTGAAGTCTTATTAGAATAAAGAACAGGCAGTTCTCATTCTGGAGCCTCCAGCTCTCTGTGTGTGCCTGTATGTGTGGAGTGGGGACACCCACCCAGAGGTCCAGGCCAGGTTTGCAGCTGAAGCGTGCCCGTGATTGAGGGAGGAAGGTGACATGGTGTTCTTTCATAGTTGTTCTCATCTCTCATTCTGAGACGTCCTCACATTTGTTTCACTCCAAAGCTGAATAACAAATGACTCTGTCCTTCCTGGTAAAATGTCTTTTCCATTCTTCTGTTTATCCTTTCTTTATGTCTTATTGAGCATTTCCAGAGTTCACTTGCAGTGATGGCCTGGGAGCGTGATTAAATCATGATTTACTAAACCCTGCCAAACCTAAAGTAAAATATGTTTAACATTCTCCAGCTGTTCATCATACATAATCCTTGATTTACTTCTATTTTTTTTAAATATTGAGCTGGTATCCTGTAAAAACACTCCTGGGAAAGCTGCTCATTTGCTTCTATGCCAGCAACAGGCTCTTTACTTGCTAAAAAAGCAGCCTCATATGCTTGACACCTTGGTTCTGATGGGTAACAAATACCAGCTGGTAGCTTCCCAAAACACAGAGCACTTCCAGGATGGAACAGTAAACTCAGTCTTACATAGCAATTCTTACACACACTAAATGAGACCTGTAAAGTTGTGATGGTGTGCAGGTGCTCTGGCTCCAGGAGCAGAGGAAAGGAAAGGTGGTCAGTAATTGCAATGCATGTAGGTAATTTTGTCATTCCTTAAAAGTTAGGAAATGCTTTCATTGAGGCAAAGCTTTGGATTTCTCTCCTGTTATTTTCCATGATCCTTTTCTGTATTTTGGGCCTGTGCTATTAGAATTTGAATTGTGGAAGCTCCAGGTACCTGCTTAAACCCAGGCTTCTGGTTTTTGTATTGAATTATATGTTGCATTCCTTAGCTCTGTTCGTCTGGCTGGATATTTCCCCACACGCTGAGTGCCAAGTGACTGCTTCCTTGCTTTCCTCTTAAAAGTAGCTGTGCCAATCATGAAGACTCTGGGACATGCAGGCGAGTGTTGGCACTTGTAGCATCCTCCTGTCTGATGGCTTTGCAGGAGACACAAGTTGTGACTCTGTGTACGAGGTGGTCTTGCAAGGTCTTTGCAGGGTTTGGAGCCAGACTCTTCAGGTACTCGGTGGGAGCAAGTCTTCACCATGTGGTGGAAGGTTTTATGGATTTTCCTCAAGAGATGTCTTAATGAAGTTTTCTCCTGATTCTCCTGAGATGGTTACTGTCAATAATACTTAAAATCAAACTTGCTTTGGGCCCCTTGACTACGGTAGCACCAAGTGATGAGGCAGACAGACATTAGAGAGGACAAAGCAGGAGGAGGGAGTATTCAAACTAATTTCAAGGATCTTCCTTTGCTGAAAGATTTTTGATAGCCTCTGTCCTATCTTACTCATGGTGAAGTCCTGATATTTTTCCCTTATATGAGTTTAACAGAGATATAAACCTTTAAACCAGCCACACCTAAGAACAACCTCTGAAGAGGCTGTGTTTGGGGGTCTACTTTGAAGGAATGGGTCTTATTTTAATGTTTTGAGTTTGGGAAAGTGCCCTATGTCATCCACATAAGATTTCCAGTTGACCATAAAGTAATTAAAATCTCATTCAAACAAGCTGGAGCCTGTTTACATATACTCAAGTGCAGTATCTATCTAAGTGCTATACGTAGATTTCATTTTCTTTAGTTGCTCATAGTGTGAATGATTAATTTGAGGGGTAAGCTCTGCTGGAGTAAAATAAGGATCTGTTTCTTGTCATTGTGTACTGTTTTAATGGAGAATGAAATCTGGGATTTGAATGACTTGACAGTCAGCACGACTGTCTTGCTTTTAACAGCTCAATTTCAAACAGAGCAACAAGAATACAAACCTACGAGCAAGGGATTTGAGTCTCTTGACATCTGATTTTAACAACACCAAGCACCTCATAAAGTGCAACAGTTTTTCTTAGTGTGTGTCAGGGGGCTGGTGACGCATTTGTTCAACACTGACCATCGGTGCCCTTCTGCATTCACTGATGTGCTTTTGGTGGGGAGAAACATTTTCATTAGATCTGTCTGCTGAAGCTGACTCCTAAGCAGGTGGTGCCAAATCAGATTGTGCCTATGCAGCTTAGGAGCACAGAGGTGTCTTGGGGCTCTGAAAAGCTGACTTCACCACTGGTGTAGTTGTTGCAGCGCCATTGGCTTCAGTAGGACTCAGCTGGAGAGTGAGTGGCCCCTCACTTGGCTGCTCACCACAACTGTTGTGACTGCTTCTGTTATTAGAGAATAAATAGATTTTTTTCCATGGTTACAGTACATCTAGTCTTTAATGTTCTTGCTGATTACCACTGACCCAAAAAGTCTGCCTAGCATGCCTTTTATATGGAGTATATGTCAGTGAAGCTTAAAGTCTCTTCTCCTCCCCTAGGCTTCACTCTGCAGTCATGTCTTTCAGACAGCTGAAATGCCATACCTCATTCGTTGGGCTTTGTAGGGAAATGTTTGATCTAATCATGTCTGAATATTTTAAAAGGTTTTTGATAATGGAATGCTAGAAATGTGCTTTAAAAAGGTCTGTATCCCTGAAAAGTATGTGCATATAAAGTTCTCCCTTCGGTGTCTTCCAGATTTGTGCCTGTGAAAGTATTTCCTGTTTCCCATTAAAATCATAAAACCCTGTCATAGTGGTCCCTGTATTTCTAGTGTCTTTTCTGGTTTTGTTTGTATTTTTAAATGCAAGTTGTAGCATTTGAAACTCATGCTGAAAAAGACTCTGTCAGTGGAACAAACAGTTCCATCATCACTCCTGCAAAGTATCTCAACCTGTTGAAAGGAGTCCAGAGGAGGACCACAAAAATGATCAGAGTGCTGGAGCACCTGTCCTGTGAAGATGAACTGAGAGATCGAGGAGAGGAGAGGAGAGGAGAGGAGAGGAGAGGAGACCTAATAGCACTTTCTAGTACCTAGGAGAGGTCTACAAGGGAGCTGGAGAGGGAACTTTTACAAGGGTGTATAGTGATATGACAAAGCGTATATTTAGACTAGCTATTACGAAAAAAATACAGTGTGGGTGGTGATTTACTGGAACAGGTTGTCCAGAGAAGTTGTGGATGCCCCATCCCTGGAAGTGTTGAAGGCCAGAATGGATGGGGCTTTGAGCAATCTGGTCTATTAGAAGGTGTCCCTGCCCATGTCAGGGGAGTTAAAACTAGATGTTCTTCAAGGGTCCCATCCAAGCCAAACCATTGTACAATGCTGTGATTCTAAAGTAACTTTCATTAGTTCATGTAATACTGTAATATGGAGCATGCTTTGTCTATCTGTTGCAGTTATGCTTATGCCAAATAAGTCTGGGGAGTTCTATCTAGAGGGCAGTTGAAATAAAACTTCTGGTGCTTCTGTTTCTCTGCATGGAGTTCTGAACCACTGACAAGGAAATATGGCCTTTGTTGTATTAACCAGATGCTTTCATGTGATCCATTATTAAGCTAGTTTTTCCCAGTATAAAATTTCTTATAGCTGGGTGATTCCTGAAAATAAACAGGGTAAGAAATCCTAAACTTGTGCTACAACTACACTGCAAAACAGAACCTGTCTGAAATAAAGGTGGGCCTAAGTTGTTCTTGCTGCTTTTCCACAAGTTACATATGGAGTGCTTTGGTCTATGGAAGTCACCTACATGATGTTATAGTTCCATCTAGTTCTGTTCAACTGCATGTGCTCTAACATGTCACGAAGCATCGCTACTGCAAATGAACAGAGGTGGGTGTTATTTGGGCCTAGTGTGACAGGTTAGGGTGCTAACAATGGAAGGAAGAAGAATACAGTAAGGAAAGAGGATGAAACCTAGGGTGCTGCTTGACAGGAAAAAAAGAGGTAGGTTCAGTGCAGGGATATAAATGGCATGTAACCTTTAGCTGGAATTGAGCTTCAGCAGAAATTTCATGTGTGCAGGGAGCTGCTGCCCTTCAGGAGGGTAGGACATCAGGAGGCCTTTTGAAGTGTTCTTAGTAAAAATTCATGTCCTTGACTCTGTTGAGAAGTGCAGTGATTACGGAGGTGAAAAAAGAGGACTAACCACACTATGTGCATCAGTGTCTTGGAGAATCAAGTTACTTGCTTTTTTATTGTTTTTTTTTTCTTGAGAGAGGGTGGTGTCAGATCATCTTGTTACTCTCTAAATCAGAAGTTTGCCAGAGGAGTATTCAGACTTTTCTCAGAATTGATTTTCAGGGGGAAAAAGCCAAACATTTCCTATCAATAAAAACCTTTATTCAGAGAGAACACTTCAAAACAAAAGTTAAATACCTAGATTGGTAAACTTAAACAACCTCTCCTCAAATCTCTATACATACACTTTTCTATGGTTTTGTATCTTCTGTTTAAGCAATTAATATTTCTTTGGTTACTTGCAGGACCTCTCTTGAGGGATAATGCCAACCAGTGAAAGGGGGAAAGAAACAGTAAATTTTTAATAGACTTCCAGCTTCTCATAATATAGTGGAGAAGAGCCAGCTTCACTGGGTCAACCTGAATCTCAAACAGTATTGGTGAAACCTATGGCAGAGCTTGCAGCAATGTGGCAAGAGGCCAGCATCCCTGTTGAGAGACGGGAGATATGGAATATATTCTGTGCCTGGCTAGTAGCCTGCTTTGCAACCAGACTAGTTTAGTCCTTTGTGTCTCAACTTTTCATGAGTGTTTAGATTATAAAGCTCTTTTCATAGATATTGGCTAATACCTGGGTCAAAGAGGCTCTGATGTTAGTGAGGAAGATGTTAGTGAGAGCAAAAGAAACTAAGGATTTTAATAAATAATTGATAGCATGTACTTGCCGTGGCTATGCTCTCAAAGAAAGTGAAGATGGAGGGACAATGCATACAGAATATTTGAAAGAGAGTAGATGAACTTAAAATATAAAATTTCATCCTGTCTTCACATCAGTATCACTACAACAACGTTTGATTCTTGTTTTCCTCAATGCTCCACAAGACTTTGTCCTCAAAATAATAACAACAGGGGAAAAAAGAAACCTGATCTGCCAGTTTCTGACCAAGGTTATTTACGAGCTTTTTGGCTTGCTTCCAGTGGAGTTCTGTATGTTTATCTCTTGAAATAAAAAAAACAAAAAAACCCCCAGTCACCTGGGATGTTCCTATGTCCTTCCCACCTCTCCTTTTCAAGGTAGAAATACTATTTCCAAAAATAGTATGTGTTAGGTCTCTTCCTAGTGACAGTGGGAACCTATGTATGAGTGCTCTGCCCTCTCTTCAGGAATGTGTTTGAATGTTATCTGGCTGAGGTGTTCAACAGGTGATGACCCAGATATAGATATACACATGTACAGACACATAAATAGACATGTTGCATCCCCTCTTTGCATTGCAGGGAAGACCATAGCAGAGATGTAGAACAATCTCTCTGATGATGCAGAATCATCCTTCTGACATAAAGGTAGCTGTGAAATTAAGGTCTGCAGTTAGAAAACACGGCAAGGAATGGGATTACCTGTGCTGAAGGAGGCTTTGAACTTTTTGTCTAACATAACAGTGAATCAAAATAATCTTGAGATAACCTGATAAATATTTCAAAATAGAATAAGGATGGAATGTGAATGTTGTTCACCTGCCCAGTCTTTGCTGCTCAGGGCTTGATAGCCATGGATGTGACATGCTGAGAGAGAGACAGAAATGTGTGGGAGAGGAGTCAGAATCATCAATATGCCCAGAGGGAATCAGAGCTTCTCCAGATGACCTAGCCCCCATGAACCTTAATGCAGTTGAGCTTTAAACTGCCTTGCAGCTTCTCTCTTGAAAAGAAAAAGCGACAACCAAACGCAAAAGTTACATGAAATCATTTTGAATGATGGTTTCATTATTCAGCTCCAGTGGATAAACTTCCTCTGGGCTTAATTGAAGTGTAGGTTTCTCCTATATAGAAGTCAAGGCCCTGGCTAGACTTTCTCCCTTTAGTGGGCCTTAAGAATTATTTCTCTTTGCTAGCTCTCCAGTGTGCTCCTCTGAATTACTTCTTTAATTTCTTTCCGGAAGCTCCAGTTCTTGCTGCGGTTTTGTGCAGACTGTGGTTGTGTGTGTGCAGATGCCAAACTCTTCTTCATTACGCCTGAGTGTGGAGCCACTGTAGACCCTTTGGTACCTGGGTGAGTGCTGGCTCCCCTTGATGTTTACAAGTCCTTGCTTCTCTCTCATTTTAGAATCTTGCACGACTGGCCAAGGGGCCAAGAGAAGGCAATCAGGGAGTGTCTGTGGTCAAAAAAGGGGAGAAGGAGCCAGGCAGAAAACTGACTGCAGAAAACTTGTCATCTCTGGTCAGCTTGCCAGCTCCATTGTGTGTCAGGTGAGAGAATGGGAGTCAGTACAAGGTGCTCCAGGGTCTCACCTGAGAATAAGACATCACTTTGATGCTTTTTATACCCTGGAATGGAAGAGGATTGGTAGTAATGATGTTCATGTAGTGCGTGTTTATGCATTCCTTAGCCTTCCATTAAAGGAAGAGGGATTCCTCTTCTGAGCAGTGTTTGGGATCCTTCAGTTAATGTGCTGCCTTTTAACGTGGGAGTATTGGAAAGCACCATTTGTGAGGACACATCAGAATGCAGCATGTCCCACAGCTTGTGTGTATGTACCTGTGTCATGCAATATGCAGAAAATTCGAAGTGCCAGAGCAATATAACTAGAGAGTTACACTGGAAAAGGATTTCCCTGCTTTGCACTGAAGGATGTATGAATGAACTAATAAATAAGTAAATACATCTGAAGAAGGAGGAGGGGAGGGAAAGTCCAGTCCACTGCTTCATAAACTTCAGTGCCACATTAACCAGTTTCTCTCCTATAGCAGACCTGCTATGCTATCACAGTGCTTTAATGTTTAATTCACTTTGATTTGCACTACAGAAATATCAAATGTTTCTGCAGGCAAACTGAGGCATCTAAGGAGCACTGTTGGGAATAAAACTCTAGAAAGACCTTCTGAGAAATTAGAGAGGGGGCACTTTATTGGTTTTTATTCCATTCCTGCGGTTCTGCTCTGTGGCTTTGCTTTTCCCCCTCCATTTAAATGAGTATGCGGGACAGATTGATTTTAATATCATGTCCTCAATTCTGTGCGTGACCCATGGAGGCTGTCTATAGCAAGATTAGAAAAACAAGCAAATGTTTAATTTTGTAAGGGGGAGGGGAAAGGATTCGAAGGCCCCTCTGCTGTTAAAGAACATGACTGCTGCAAAACAGACATATTGAAATCCTCTCCTCAGAAAAAAGGGTTCTGATCAAGCCTTTTGTTCCTACTACCTTCAGACATCCAGATAATGTGCATTTCATAAGGAATCATCAGCAAAAAATTAACAACCATTGACACTTTTGTTAATGTCCTGTCAAATAGGTGGTCAAATATGAATGAATTGTGCCACAGAGACACTGCAGACTCCCTCCATCGCTGCTTCAGGTGACTGATGAATCCAGTCCTTTCTGCATTGCTGTGAAGGGTTTAAGTGTTGCCAGATGGAGACACCAGGGAGCTCTGAGCAATTAGATGTGCTACCTGTGCACTGTACAAATGCTCAGTTCCTCCTGCGGGCATGGTGAAATGAAAGAGCTAAAAGGCCAAAGCTACCTTGGTGTCACCACCTTCCTAAAGGATGTGGTGGAGTTTCTGAGCATGCTGTGTCAGATTGAAAAGCGTGTACAAATATCCCGAGAAGACCATCTTACAACAGTCATTTAACCCAAGATATGAGTTCTGCAGAAGTCAGCCTGAGAGCTTTATTTTGTGCTTCAACAAGCTCATTCACCCCACACCCAGATTTGAGCCACCGTAGTGCTAGGAAACAGTTGAACACTGAAAGCAGAGGTTGAGGGCCAGCAGCTTTTCATGAGTGTGGATGCACTACAGAGGAGATGAGCCTGCTGGACTTCACATCTGGAGGGGAAGAAGCAATTTCCCTTAGGGTTGACACAGTGGGGAGAGAAGGCCCATGCCCACAACCTCATCTGGAGAGCTCCCTTTGCTTGTTTTGGCTGAGGGACACCACAACAGCACCTCCTGGACACAACAGCACCTCCTGGAGTCCACAGCCCCTGGAACAGCTCCAGGTCTCACATGCATCATGGGATGCGATCATCTGAAAACCCTTGTGCCATGCCAACAGAATCAGAAAATCCTAGTGTATATGAAGGGAAACAAAGCCCCAATAACCGTCCACAGAATTACTATAATTCATCCTATTTTTTTTCCAGGCTCTCTCCACAGTTATCATGGTAGTGCCGGCAGACTGCAGAAGTACATGTGCAAATAGCTAAGTTGTAATTTGCAAGTGCAATTAGCTGGTTTTGTGAGTGCAATCACAGTAATTGCAGGAGCCTAACTTATGTGCTTCACTGTTTTTCATCTTCAGAGCAAAGACTAATTAAACATTAATAATAACATTAACAGCAAAATTAACATATATATATTTGAGACCATGAATTATTTGCTTTTCTGCAAGTAACGTAAGTGTGAGGGAGACAAAATGCATGTTGAGCAGAAAAGAAGCTTGCTGCACTTTTTTGGACTCCCCCCATACAGCTGCTTCATCACCGTGCTGGTGTCGTAGCTGTAGCAGCAGACAGATTTAGGCATGAGGATTAGGGCTCTTTGTAATGAAATCTAGAGAGTGCATGCTGCAGGAATGCAGGGAGTAATGCGGGAAGTCATCCTTAAGATTCCCACTGCACACAGCACTGCATAAATGCACATAGCACTTTATGTGAGGAAATACTACTCTTTAAGGTAGTTTACCCGTGCCAGGATGATGTTTTTGGCCATGAAATAGTGCAAAGACACTAGGCCAAATCTGGCAGATGTAGGAAGGATTCAAGGGGAAAATAGGTTCTGTGGAGATTTAGGTCATTAGGTAAAAAGGCAATTGGAAGCTGTTCTGAGTGTCGTGGGTGGTATGGAAAACAAGGCACAGAGCTGAGAGTAGGAGAACACTACAGCTGTAACACCCAAACTCAAATGTCTATTTTTGTTCACAAGAACAGGAAGTTGATTTTTCATTTCTTATCTTGCCATATGATGGATGCATGCAATACAGTGTGAGAACACTGGCTGTTTCTGGATGGCTTTCTGCTCTTCATTTACCTTCACTGCAGCTCTGTCACTCTGTCGCTGCTTTGAGTGGTACAAGGAGTGAAATGTTGGCCAGAAATTACATCTTTTCTTCAGACGAGTTGGGATGAAATTTAAGGTTCAGTTAATAATAATTAATGAAATAATTAATGTATGTTTAATTCACTAATAGCACTGGTGGTCTGTTAACTCCTTATCTAAGTTGTGCATAAACCAGCTATTTGTGACAAGTTTCCATCCATGTTTTTTTTAACCTGGAGATCTAGTTTTCATCTGATTAGTGGCCACCTTTGCAGCCTTCAGGTTCTCTGTCCTCTTTAATTACTCCTTTTTGTTCATAGTCTGTCATTTACTTAGTTTCTGCAAAACAACTTAAAATTGACATCAGTCAGGACAGACTGTACTGGTCATTGGGAATTTCAAGAGGTACAAATAATCCATAGTTTTTATAATGACTGAAGAAATAAAACCCAATAAAACTTGGAGCTGAAAACGTAAAAAGAAACTGCCGAGGAAAAATAGAGGGGCATAGAAATAGAATTCCTTAATACCATGCTATCATGGTTGAAGAAGCCGTCATGACTCAATCACAGGCTGAGATGGCTGCTTTATCAGGCGTGAACCTCCATTTATCCTCCTTTCTGTGAAAGTATATGAGAAATGATTCCTTGTTACTCGTAGGCAGGCTGGCGTGCTACTGAGATCAAGCACTTCTGACATATCAAAGCGCAGGGGCTGTTGCCTGACTTTGGCTTTTATGAGTTGATGGAAATACTAGTCCAGATCTCATTGCTGAGAAGTTTAGGTCACTGTTGGGTGCCAAGAAAGCAAAGTAGATCATGAAGAGAGGGACAGTGCAATGAGGTGATATTCGGGGACAGGTAGTTTATGCCTGCTCTTGTATTTGTGTATCCTGGCAAAAGCCTGCTTCTGATGAAAAGTTTCTTGTAAGCATGTGTTTGGTAGACCTTAGATAAAGCAAGCTAGAGAGCAAAGGGAGAAAGATGAAGTGCTTTGCACTGTCTGCAGGAGTACGTAGGGAGGCAAGTCTTCCACCAGAGGCATCACCTTTGAAAGCCTTTCAAAGTCTGGGATTTTGTACTACTTGTCTTTATGTAGTTAATTGGCAGGTGCTTGCTCTCTTACTTAGAGACATAGACTACCAGAGGAAATGGCCCCCACTAATTGAGCTAAAGGTGGATTTTTTCTTTTCTTTGAACAAGTACAAGGGGGAGGTGAAAGCAAAAGCCCCAGGCTGTGGGCAAAACTCAGCTGAGACCTCTGCATTTTGGACAGCTGGTTTCTCCTGCAATTATAGACATTTTGATGATGGGTTTAGAGTTCCTATATAAGTAATCCTTATCTCTTGTTTATTGAATGCTCCAGCTGAGCCAGCAATCTGATATTTGTCAGTAGCTTATGGGAGGTTGAGGGCAAAACAAGAGCACAGAGGGGGAGCAGCCCTCTACCTCCCTGCCCCTTCCTGCAGATGGAAAAGCTGCTGGAAAGGGTAAGGAAGAAAGGGAGCTTGTTTTAACTTTGCCATATTGTGCAACATATAGCATTTTGTTATCGTGTGTGGGGATGATATGAAAAACTGCTTAAAGTTTTTATAGAGAGAGAACACCGAGGGATTGCTAATAAGCTAGATCTAGGGACATAGGAGAAGAGCAAAACAGACCCTGAATCTGTATTTCTTCTTCCTATGTTTCTGCTCCAACTGTCTATGAAGTTAGAGTTTAGCTCAGCAGTGCCCATCTGCATTCTCTGCCTTTGTTCAGGAGGTAGAGCAGTGGTCTTTGCCAGTGCTCTACCTGGCCATTGGAGGAAAGATGCTGAGGAAGTGCTTCATGGAAAAACACTTGAAGCTAAAACCAATCTTTTGTTATTTCATTGAAATAATAGTTTCACCCACAGATACCTCCATTCTCTGGGATTAATAAGGCCAACTCTGCATTTCTAAAATGCTGGTTTTAATGCTTGATAACCTGTAATGGCTGCTTATCCACCAGGTGACATTCATTGGGAAAGTTTTTTTTTAAGTCACTTCCTTAGGCTTACAGCCAGTGTTGAGGTTGAGCTGACAGGGCTCAGTGTGGGCCAGTTCGCTTGAATATCTTTATCAATAATCTGGACGAGGGCATAAAGGGCATCCTCAGTCAGTTTGCAGATGACACCAAGTTGTTTTTTTTTGTGTTGATCTGCTGAAGGCTCTGCAGAGGGGTCTGGACTGGCTGGATTGATGGGTTGAGGCAAATTGTATGGGGTTCAATAAAGGCAAGGTCCTGCACTTGGGTCTTAACAGCCCCATGCAGTAATATAGTCTTGGGCAAGAATGGCTGGAAAGCTGCCTGGCAGAAAAGAACCTGGCAATGTTGATCAACAGCAGCTGAACATGAGCCAGTGTGTGCCCAGGTGGCCAAGAAGGCCAATGGCATCCTGGCCTGTGTCAGCAATAGTGTGGCCAGCAGGACCAGGGCAGGGATTGTCCCCCTGTACTCAGTGCTGGTGAGGTCACACCTTGAATCCTGTGTTCAGTTTTCAGCCCCTCGCTACAAGAAGGACATTGAGGTGCTGGAGCGTGTCTGGGGAAGCACAATGAGCTGGTGAAGGGTCTGGAGAGCAAGGCTGATGAAGAGGACAGTCTTGTGTGGAGCAGCTGAGTGTTGTTTATCCTGGAGAAAAAAAGGCTTAGAGGAAACCTGATTACTCTCTACACCTGCCTAAAAGGAGGTTCTACCCAGGTGGGGGTTGGGGACAAGAGGTGGGACAAGAGGAAATGGCCTCCAGTTGTGCCAAGGGAGATTCAGATTGGACATTAAGAAAAAATTCTTTATGGAAAGAGCTGTCAAGCATTGGAATAAGCTGTCCAGGGAAGTGGTTGAGTCACCATCCCTGGGGGTATTTAAAAGACATATAGTTGTGGCACTTAGAGACATGGACTAGTGGTGGATTTGTAGATTTGGCAGTGCTGGGTTGTCCTGGTTCTGGCCAGGACAGGATTAATTTTTGTAGTAGCCAGGAGGGGGCACGGCCAGGACCTGGAGGGTATTCTATGCCACTCTTTTGTACACTTTTGTTATTAATGTGCTTGCTGTTACTGTTTGTTTTCTTATCTCTTTGCCATTTCCAGTAAATTGTTATTATCTCAACTGGTGTTATTTACCTCCAGTTCTCCTCTCCAGCTGCCCATGAGCGGCACGTGGCTTGGAGAGTCTCAGTGGGAACACTAAATTGGGAGTATCATTCCTAAACCATGACATGGGGTAACAGTTGGACTCAGTGTTTTTAAAGGTATTTTCCAAACTAACCAGTTCTATGATACTATGTATTTTAGTCAAAAAGCTACAACAATGTAAATGAAATGCATGAAGCATTCCTCTGGGCTCTCTATAGCTATTAGAACCAAAAAGGGCATGTCCTGTTCAGAAAACTGTAAGTGCATGCTTCAGCAACCTAAGAACACAGTGATTTCTTTGAAAACATTAAGGTTTATCTGGTCAGTGAGGTGCCTTTGACACAATAGAGCTGTTTCAGGACTAGTTGTTTCAATATTCCCTCAAGAGGGCAACTGTCCAAAATGTACTGTCCTCCAAAGAGCAGCAGCTACGTCCTGAGTGTCAGATGTGCTCATTACAGTAGGTGCAGAAGTCTTTAAGAACAATTAGAAACAACCATAATAGTTTCTGCTCACTTAATTTATTTAAATCTCTTCACTCTTTTCTCTGCGAACCTAGCTATTCAGGAGCCCTATAATAAAGATAATGTATTTGAAACAAATATATATTTTTTTTTCATGCAACACATTACTAATGAATGGTGTGAAATAATCCTTAATGGTTGGGAGGTAGTGTGGATGCCTGGAAGGTCTCCTGCTTTTATAATCCCTTGTGCATCATACCACATTTTAATAACCTCTAAGTGCTCTCTTTCAAACTATTTGCTCTCAGACTAAGATTTGTTATGAACTTGCAAAGGTGCTGACATTTACCATTTCACATCTTTGGTGGTGAGCACTACAACTTCACTGTTTTGCTCCGCATATTCTCATCTTACTTATTTTAAACTATTTTTCTCCAAATGTCCATTCTTTTTTATCCCTTGGCCCTTTGTGCCACCCACATTTGGATGGCAATTTTGTTGACCGCTGTCTCCCCTGAGAACTTCTCCTGGAAGGGTAGAGCTGGGTCTGACTCATTGTTAAGTTGCATCCTCTCTGTTACTGCTCATCATAAGTGTGTTTAAAAGAAAGTTGGCACTTTTGGAGAGAAAACTTGCCTCTACCAATCTGTTGTTATGGAGAGAAGTCACTGAGCCCTCCGTTTCTTTCTCAGTGGAAGAGAGAGGAAGATTGTGGTACAGTCCCTGTGATATTTCAACGATGGGCACAATTTGTGACTGAGAGAAGTTTTCAGATTCATTTGTCAGGTTTTTGGGATGACAGGGGTAATCCTGTAAAGGGAGACTTGTCCACCTTTGATGGGTTTTGCTACAACCTGCCGTCAGTTCATATTACTGTTGACAAATGCTTCCATGTACTTGACCAAGTCATGGTTGCAAATCACTGTCTGGACTTGAGTATTCCAGCATTTCCTGACTGTCTTCTTGGAACTGGGATGAGTTTCTGGCATATTCCCATTCTGAAATCTCATTTACCACTGCCTGGATGATGTGTCTGTATTTTATCCTTCTACATCCATGCATGCAAGATCAAGAGCAAGTGTTTTAGGGAAAGGCATCATCAATCCTCAGGTGGGGGAAAGGTCAGCTATAAATGCAACTGGGACATGTATTTTCTATCACAGTGTAGCAGAGAACTGAACATGAAACTAAGGGGAAGAGTTATCTTGTAGTATAGCTGCTGTGGAGACAGAGATAATCTGAGGGGAAAGCAGTAAGATGCCCACAAGTGATCTGAAAACCAGCCAAAATATTAGGAAAGGAGAGAGTAGTCATTTTAAGCTTTTGTTTTCATTAAAAGGAATGCTCTGTAGGCCTTTTACTTTGCTACAGGAGTGAGACCAGTGAGTAAATATTGTTGCTATAATGAAGAAGGAAACCAGAAAATTCCTCCTTTTTAATGAAGACAAATTATTTGCAAAGGCTATTTCTCCCACAAACTAGCTTGTTTTCAGAGGCTATTTCATATTATATGGCAGAGCATTTTTAAAGTGCAAGTATTTTCAGCTTAATAAACAATTTATACAAATATAGAATCATTTATGGTAAAAAGTGGCATTCAAGATCATCAAGTGAAACTGTTAAAATTCATGCAGTCATAGGCAGCTGAGGCTGGAGAGGACCTTGGAGGATCATGCAGTCCATCTTCTTACCCTGAGGCGGATCAACTGTACCAATGTCATTCTCAAAAGGTGTTTGTTTAACCTATGTTGAAAAGCCTCTGATATTGAAGTCTTCATGGTCAGCATGTTCCAGGGCTTTGCTATTTTTATCATTAGAAAGTGTCCCCAGCTACCCAACTGGAATTGTATTCTCTGTCATGTAAGCTGGTTACTTCTCTGTTCATCATGAATATAGAAAATCGACTTTTCTCCATGACAGGCTTTATGAATTTGAAGACTGTTGTCCCACATCCCCTCTTTTTCCTCAGACTAGACAATGCCAGTTCTCTTTGTACTCTCAGATGATATTTTTAGACATCCCATCTTTCTCATTTCTCTTCTTTGGACTATTTGCAGAAAATATTTGTTTCAGAGTGGTGCCTTATCCAAGAGTGAGTAAGTAGAGGTGGTGGACAAAGTGTAGGTTCTTGCTGTTTCCTTTTAGTTCAGAGCCTCAAAATACTAAAACTGAAGATTTGTGTAGGTTATTCTGAAATGTCAAGTAGTCAAAAATTGCAGAGAAACAGAGTCATTGTGTTAGACCTTATTAGTCTATTTGAAGTGAGTTGCAACATATAGATAGTCAAAACCTAGTCTTAGAACAGTGATGTTTATTAAAACAAAAATAAACTAGTAAACTTTTGGTTTATTTTAAACTTTTCTCTACTTTGAAACTTTTGCTCATCTATAGATCCTTCTTCACAATTATAAGGTTTAGTTTTAATTTTTTTTTCATTTCCTTTCACTAAAATGGTAATCTTAACTTCCAGTCAGTCACCTGACAGCAGGAGTTTGGTTTGTAAGGAAACCACTATATGCAATTAATAAGGTTGCCAGATGTGATTGCTGGGTTTTCTTGAGGGGTGTCAGCTTGATTAGTAAGGAGGTACCAGTATAAAATTTAATTTTTTTTTTTTTTTGTATATTACAAATGTATTGAAAAAACAGTTCTGGTAAAAATCCACAGTATTCTGCTGGATGTACACTTCTTTGCGAATAGCGAAAAGGCAGGGTAGAGTTACGACTCATTACCAATATTTGGCCAGGTCACTTTTGTTTCCCTTTCTGCCCTTTATGGGAAAGCTTAGGGGGTGACTATAGCTGTAGCTTGAGTGAAGAGGTCATTCTCCACCCATGTTTGGAAGATTGAGTTACCCTCTGTACGGGGAGTATTTTATGACAATGCCTTGAGTTGATCTGTTGTTTTAAAGATTATCTTCTGTGGAAAACCTTTATATCCCACTGCTCACTTTGCTGCCCTGCCAGTCCCTTTAGTCTCTACTTTTACTGCTGACATTTTGTATTCTTCTTCTTGTTGCCTGCTTCGGCTGACCTGATCACTTCTGTAGTTTTGTTGTTCTTTTTCCCTTCCTGCCCTCCCCCTCAGTTCTCTTTTCTGCCCATGATATATTACAGTTTCCAAAACAGCAGGAAAAAAGATGGAAGGCTTAATCAAGAGAATCTAAATTAAAAACTATAAAATCTAAAAACCAGGCTGGATGGCTTAGGATGTATAACCTCACTTTCCAAGTCACTAGTGACGACTGCAAAGCCTGCAATGAAATGGATGGGTGGTCTTGTCTGGATAATCAGCAGAAAAATTTCTACTCATTCTCCACAGCCCCATCTGGCAGGTCCTTTCTGGCATCTGTGATGTGGATGCCAGGACTGAAATGGCACGTTAGTATCTTTTCACCCTGTTAAAATATGTCCTTCCGAGCCATCTCATGCCTGCTGGTAGGGAAATGTATCTGGCACTGCTCTTGACAGAGGGCTTTCCTCTCACTGAACATGCACACATCCTGCTTACAGCAACCAGCCTCTTTGGTTCAAACAGCATGGGCTCAAATGTCTCCTCAAAAAAATCACCTATTAAAGTGATACTGAGAAGCTAGGAGAAAAGTTTCCTTGCTCTCTGTCCCTTTGTATTTACATTGCCCATGTTTGTGCTGAATGATGGAAAATGCACCTGCTCAGCACAGGGGAGAGGGAGAAAGACAGGCTGTGTTGAATAAAACCCACCAGGGATGTGGTCCCACTGCTTTGTGGGGGCCATCAAAGTGAGGGCCCCTGTAACCTGAGCACATCCCCACGCTTGCCTTTCCAGGATTGTGACATCTGCAGATGCACAGGGGAGAGCATTTAAAAAGCTGCTCAGTTAAACAAGGACTGGAATCTGGAGTGGGGACCAGTACAAATGGATGAAGCAGGAGGCAGGATGCAGTTGAACAAGACTGCTTGCAAGGTGTGGTTTTTTACAAAGTACTTTCATGATGCTGGTTTGAAAGCAGAAGTCTAAAAATGGCATAATCTCTGGTACAGAATCATAGAATACTTTGGGTTGAAAGGGACCTTTAAAGCTCACCTAGTCCAACCCTCCTGCAATGAATGGGGACGTCTTCCACTAGACCAGGTTGCTCAGAGCCCTGTCCATCCTGACCTCAAATGTTTCCAGGGATGGGACATCTACCACCTCTCTGGGCATCCAATTCCAGAGTTTCACCACCCTCACTGTAAAAAATTCTCCTTTTAGTTTAAAAGCATTAGCTCTTGTCCTGTCATTACACTCATAAA